>JAASFH010000231.1:0-26928 GCA_023333695.1 Globisporangium yorkense
GGGTCAGCGATTCGATCATCGCGTCACGGGTTCGCAACGAGAAGGACGATCGCCTGTGGTGCCGGATCGCAGTGAAGAAGTACTTCGACAACGCGAATCGGTTTGTCACTGTCTGGCGAGCGCACACCGAGTGCAAGAGCGACGCGTTCGAAAGGTACTACCTGGACGAGACTGGCTGGTCGGTCGCGGAAGCACTCACCGAGCAGTATCCGTCGGGCAGCATCGTCCGCACATGTGTGCACTTCCAACCCCGAACGAAGTCATCGACGTCGAGTCTCAAGTCGGCATCGGCGAGTGCGTCGTCCGGGATCGAAGCGTTCGCGGACTTCATACTCCGCAGCCACGACGCGTCGATGGACGAGCTGGCCGAGCAGGTCGACAGCATGCTTCTCAGCAGAAGAAGCGGCAGTCAATAGAGAAGTTGATGATTCCTGTGTGTGATATAGCTGATGACTCGAATTCAGTATACAGTTTTTCTGAACCTCAGTGTTGAAACAGAGAAACAGTAGCAAATCGAAATGGAGGAGTTCGAGGAACTCAACATGATGGCGTTCCTCGACGGCTACGAGGCGCTGCCGGAGCTGCCGCCGCGCGTTCCAGCGCTCGCGTACGCGCCGCCGTCTCTCCAGTCGCAGGCGCCGCCGCCGCCGCAGCTGCTGCGCAAGGCGCTCGACAGCAGCGAGGACGACGACGCGTCGGACGCCGACGGACTCGCGGTGCTGCGCGAGACCGAGCAGCTGCTCGACAGTCTCGCGGCCTCCGCGTTCACGGACCAGCCCGCGGTGACAGCAGCGACGTCAGCACCAGCGGATGCGCCTGCAGACGCCCCGGTGCGGCGCGGCAAGACACGCAACCTGTCGCGCGAGCGGCTCAAGAGCGAGCTGGCGTTCCTGCGCCGCCGCGTGGGCGAGCTGGAGGAGGAGCTCCGCGTGCTGCGCCCCGGCAGCACGCTGACCGGCGGCAGCGGCGCCGCGAGTCTCGCGGCTGTGGACCGCAAGAAGGCAATTCTTCCGGTGTGGCAGCGCATCGCGGAGCGGCAGCTCGAGGCGCGCACCAAGTCCGAGGCGGAGAACGCGCGCCTCAAGGACCTGCTTGAGGGCCAGATCAAGCTCGCCAAGGCGCTCGAGCAGATGCTGCGCAAGCGCCCGAATGTCTCGATCTTCAGCGGCGACGCGTCGTCGCCCGGCAAGCGCCCGCGCCTCCAGCTGGACGACGACAGTGTCTTCGAGATGCTCCTCGAAGGCATCGAGCCGGCGTACCGCTCCCTCGATGCGGTGTTCCGCGCCAACGGGCTCTACGACACATGCGACGAGTCGATCCGCCACGCGGTCGTCAAGAGCAAGCGCGACGAAAGCGCTGCTGGAGAGAGCAGTGAGCAGGACTACCTGTACCTCGAGTGCGTCGACGTGTTCGTGATCCCGTTCGACCTGCACGTGTCGGCGCAAGCAGCGTGGCGGTCCGTGACGCGACGGTACCTCAAGGAGAACCACGCGGCGCACCAGAACGTCGGGCTGCCGGAGGATACGATCGCCGCCAAGTTCCACGTCAAGAGTGATCGCAAAGACACTGGCGGGCGCGTGGACGTGAAGCTCGTGATGCGGCGGTACATCGAGAAGGAGCGCATGGTGCTCGTGTGGCGCACGACGTCGAAGGGCGAGAACCAGCTCTCGGGGATGTATACGGACGAGACGGGCTGGTGTGTGCTCAAGAAGATCCCGGCGGCATCCTCCACAACTGGCGGCGGGCCGCCGGCAATCGGCACAGTGATGCAGTCGTGCGTGCACGTGGTTCCCAAGCGCTCGGGTGCCGTGGTGCACGAGAGCGAGAACTCCCCCGAGGTCGGCGTGCTCACGAAGATCGTCATCGACGCGTACGAAGACGACCTCATCTCGATCAACAAGACGATGGAGAACCTGCTCCTGGAGGACGCGCTTTCCGTAGGTTCGAGCGGATCCAACGACAGCAAGTCTTCGCGAGCGCTCTCGTCATCCAGGAGCAAGAGATCGTGAGTGTCTGTGTATGTGTGTGTGATGCTGCTGCAGTGATGCTCGTCGTTGTGGATGCTCTCGCTGCTGAAGGTTTTGGTCGACGCTGGTGTGAAGCTGCAGTAGCAGAGGTGATCGAATGCGAACAGTGCTGCAATTGGCAAGAGCATGTGAACTCGTATCGTCGTCACCGGTGCTTGTACTGGTGTCGCTGCCACCATCTCGAAGACTCCGCTTCAGTCTTGGGAAGCACACCTCTCGAGCTCTTGGCCTCTCTTGACGCAGCAGTGTGGCAACGGAGCCTCTCGACCTCTGCAAGCTCAATCACGACAAGCAGAGCATACCCAGTTTGCTGATTTCGAACGGAGGCCGTTCGGCAGCGAGCAGCTTCGCGCACACCCATCCTTTCCAATGAGAACCGCTCGATCAGCGGCTAAGCATCTGGTGGGTCGCTCGCTTCATCGCGATTGCCGACCTCCCTCCATCAGCTGCGCCTCGAGCGTGTCGATTGTAGTTCGCCAAGCTGTAGGAGCCTCCGCTTGCACCGGCAACCAGGTATGGCCGAGTCCGCAGTGACATGACAAAAGACCACCTCGAATCCGAGACACTGCTCGTTCGAGAGCTCAAGGTACTCATAGGGTGTGCATCGAAGAGGGAAGTCGGTGTCAGATCTGCATCTCATACCTCTGACTTTACCAGGTGCAATCTGCAGTTCCGGAGGAGCTGATCGAGGCATCTGATAAGCGTGAGGGCTTCGAGCACACCACCGTCGCCATCACGCACACGTCGCGGTGGCGCTCGTTCGCAGGCAGCAGGCGCGTTGGACACTTGAGACTGAGCGCGGCGCTCGTCCGGTCGCTGCACACAAAATCCAGCTTCGAGGTTGTTCGTGTCGGCGAGATAGCTTCACTTTCGACTACTGGTAGTGCCAATGCAATGCGAGGCAGGAGGTGCATGTCGTCTGCAGGTCGCGGTACATGCAGAGCGGCGGCGCTCGCGACGAAGAGAAGAGAGCGTGAGTGCCCGCCTGCCTGCCTGCCTGCCTGCCTACCTGCAGCTTTGGACCGCAAGCCGACCATCTATCATCATCAAATCGTTGATCGCCGCGCTCTCGAGCTCAAGCTCGTGTCAGCGCCTCGCACACACCTCTCTCTCTCTCTCTCTCTCTCAACCCTGTGTCAGTCCTCTCGAAGCGCAATGCCTCTCATTCCGAAATCGGCGCTGCCCCACGCACTCACTCACCCCGCCCTCCTGCCAGCAACGCGTCATGGCCGAAGGCAGCAACAACAATAAGTTTGCACGCGGCCCGTGGTCCGAGGAAGAGCACCTCCGGTTTCTCGACGCCATGGAGCAGTTCCCGAAAGGCCCGTGGAAGGCGATCGCCGAGCTCGTCGGCTCGCGCTCCGTGCGCCAAGTGCAGACCCACGCGCAGCAGCACCACGAGAAGATCGCGCGCCAGCTACTCGGATTCCGGAGAGACAAGGTCGTGGGGAAGGCCGAGGTGAACGCTGCTGCCACGCCGCTCGAGAACAAGGACATCGTGGCGCGGTGGCGCGAACTGGAAGCCCAGCGCACAATCGACGGCGTCCTGGCACCGGCGTTGGCCTCGGTGTCGGCATCGGTGTCCTCGTCGCCTTCGTCGCCCAGAAGCAGTCTGTCGCCGGCAGTGGATGACAGCGAGCAGTTCTCGTTTCCCAGCGCCTGAAGAAGGCGAACGAGACGACATATTGGGTAGGTGGCAAGTTGCGTTTGTAAGATACGGCTGTGAAAGCAATGAACGTCACGAGTGTTGAGCGCATGAACCATTTCAGCGTCGCCGCTGGGGTGTCAAGTGTCCCTACGCAAGAGACCCGCGTGACAGCCAGAGACCGCAGCAAGCACTGCCAGTCGAAGGCGAAGCTCGAGCACACTGGAGCAGGAGGAACCAGACCACTTACTGCAGTTGTCTCTTCACCTAATTAATTCCAGTCATATCTGGTCGATACCTGCCTCCGTTAATGTATCTTAATTTCAAAGAGAAAGCTGTACAATGTAATAGTCGCATTTACTGTATTTGAGAGAGGAACATTCCGCTGGTGTGGTGTGTCAACCCAAGTCATAACCCGGTGAACGGGTTTTGAAAATCCCCCTCATTTTCAACCGCCCACACTCCAATCCAAACCAAGCGCAAAGAAGAGCAAGAGCAGCAGCAGCAGCAACAGGCAAGGCACTACATCGCCCCTCTTTCCACCCACCCACCGCCGCCGCCGCCGTCACCGTCACCATGGGCATCCCGCGCTTCTACCGGTCCATGTCGGAGCGCTACCCGCTCTTGAACCAGCCGATCTCGGACGTGTCGCTCCTCCCAGAGTTCGACGCCTTCTACCTCGACATGAATGGCATCATCCACAACTGCACGCATTCGGACGGCGACCCGGCACTCGGCGCGCTCGGGCTCGCGGCGCAGCTGCACAACATCTTCACGTACCTCGACCGGCTCGTGACGCACATCATCAAGCCCAAGCAGCTGCTCTACATCGCGATCGACGGCGTGGCGCCGCGCGCGAAGCTCAACCAGCAGCGCTCGCGCCGCTTCCGCGCCGGGCTCGAGCGGCAGGAGGCCATTGCCAAGGAGCGCTTTCTGCAACTCAAGCTCGAGGACGAGAAGAATGGCGTGACGCACGCCGTGAAGGACGCGAGCCACTTCGACTCGAATTGCATCACGCCCGGCACCGAGTTCCTCGAGCATCTCTCGCGCCACCTCGTGTACTTCGTGCGCCAGAAGATGAAGCTCGACCCGCTTTGGGCGCGGCTCGAGATCTTCTTCTCCGGCAGTGAGGTGCCCGGCGAGGGCGAGCACAAGATCGTCGAGTTCATCCGCCACCGCAAGATGACGCCCGGCTACGGCGCGAACGTGCGCCACTGTATGTACGGCAGCGACGCCGACCTCATGCTGCTCGGGCTGATGACGCACGAGCCGCACTTCACGCTCGTGCGCGAGGTCGTCGTCTGGGGCAGCCACCGCAACAAGGTCGTGGCCAAGAAGATCGAGGAGCAGCAGTGGCAGCTCGTGCACCTGAGCCTCTTCCGCGAGTACCTGATGATGGAGATGCACGTCGCGCCGCCGCTCGACGGCGAGCGCATGCTCGACGACTTCATCCTGCTCACGTTCCTGCTCGGTAACGACTTCATCCCACACAGCCCGACGCTCGAGATCAGCGAGGACGCGATCCCGCTCCTGCTGCAGGTGTACCGCGCGCTGCTGGAGAAGCACCAAGGACAGTACCTGACGGAGAACGGCAAGCTCGTCAACATCGGCTTGCTGCAGGAGCTGTTCGACGTGATCGGGAGCAAGGAAGAGGATATTCTGACGGATCGCGCGATCGAGGAGAACAAGAGGAGGCGCCGTGGCGGCAGTGCGCGCAACGACAAGCCTGTCGTGACCCACGACGTCAACGAGGTCCACGTGCAGAACGCGCTCCTGGCGCTCAATGATGATGACGACGACGACGACGACGACGACGAAGACCGTCCGCCGCCGCTTCTCGACGACGGGTTTGACGACGAAGACGACGAAGACGACGAAGACGACGATGACGACGATGAAGACGCGAAGGAGAAGGCGCTCTTGGAGGCGCTGGATGGCGAGCTGGAGACGAAGCTGGCGCTCGCAGTCGAGGAAGAAGAACACAAGCTGTTCGCCGAGCTGTCGGGCAGCGAGAGCTTCCAGGACACCAAGTGGGCGTACTACGAGCGCAAGTTCAATATCCGCCGCGGCGACGGCAACGCGTACAACAAAGACCTGGAGGAGATCAAGAAGCACTACGTCGAGGCGCTCATGTGGTGCATTGCGTACTACTTCCAGGGTCCGCCGTCGTGGTCGTGGTTCTACCCGTACCACTACGCGCCGATGGTGTCGGACCTGACGAACATCGCCGACGTTGTCGAGAAGATCACGTTCAATAACGACCCGGAGACCGACGGCCCGCTACTCCCGTTCGAGCAGCTCATGTCCAACTTGCCTGCGTCGAGCGCGCACCTTGTGCCGGAGCCGTACCGATTCCTCATGGTGTCGCCGCTGTCGCCGGTCAAGCACTTCTACCCGGAGAAGTTCCACATCGACATGGAAGGCAAGCGCAACGCGTGGGAGGGCGTGAACATCCTCCCGTTCATCGACGTAGCGCTGCTGAAGAGCGCGATCGCGCAGTACTGTCCCGAGAGCCTTCTGTCGCAGTCGGAGCGCACGCGCAACAAGCTCAAGCTGCTCCCGCTTCGCATCACTATGGACACGAGTGTGGTGGAGACTCTCGCGTCGTCGCTTCCAGGTGTTCCTGGCTTCCCGGATGTCCCGCTGTGCAACACGCGCGTCGAAGACTTCAAGCTGCCTCCGATCTCAGTGCATGGCGGGCAGTTTCAGAGTCGGCTGATGGACGGCGTGCAGCTTCCGCTCGCCGGCTTCCCGTCGCTGTACACAGTGCCTCTGGAGAGTATGAAGATTGAGAACGTGCGGCTGAACTGTTTCGGCATGAGCTCGCGGAAGGCGTCGCTCATTCTGACCGTGGCGCCATCGTCGACGTCGCCGAATGGGGCGGAGAACCCGCAGAACCTGATCTCCAAGACGGTGTTGGTGAACTGGCCGAACCTGCACGAAGCGAAGGTCGTCGGTGTGAGCAATCTGTCGGGCGAGTTTCGTCGCGTGAAGGACGCGAAGGGGGCGAAGGATATCGTGTTTATGCCGTACGACAGCAACCAGAAGACGTCGTGGGCTGGCTACGCGCAGCTCGAAGTTGTCAAACTGCTCTCTGGACGAGGCACGCCCGGTAGCGGCGGCATCGACTTAGGTGTCACTGGCATCTCGACGTTGCTACACGTGCTGCCGCTCCAGGGTATGGTGTCGAACCCGCTCACTGGCGCGATCGAGAAGAAGTTTGGCGAGGTGGAAGCGCTTGTGCCGCTCCAACTCGCCGTGGTGAACCGCGAGCTGTACGACGAGCGATACCAGGAGACGGGGAAGCTCCCGCTCTCTGAGCGCTTCCCCCGTGACTCGGTTGCACTCATCACGAGCGGCGAGTGGCTCGGGTGTACTGGAGTGGTGGTCGAGTGCGACGAAGATGACAACGAAGTCAAGGTGCGCGTGAACACGATCGACAAGGAGCCTCCGTTCGGCTACGCGATCGCGGAGAAGATCGCGGACAAGTACTTCCCGGGCTACCTCGTCGCGCAGAAGCTCGGCATCTCGACGACTACGCTCGGCTTGATCACCGGGAACGTGAGCTTGAAGCCTGGCGACTATGACGTCGGTCTGAACATTCGGTACCGCAAGGACCTCCTGCTTCCTGGCTACTGCCGCCTGGTGAACAAGAACGCGTCGCAGAACGCAGGAGTGTACAAGGATCTGAACGAAGAGATGAACGTCTGGCGCAGAGGCGACATCGTCAAGATCGTGGGCAGTGGCGGGTACGACGACACACTCAAGAAAGCGACGCAAGGACAGCGCAACGGAGACGCGGCATCGTCAAGCGGAAGTAACATGGTGTGGGAGTACTCGGAGCGCGCAGTGAAGCTACTCGCTGCGTACAAGTCCGAGTTCCCAGCGGTGGTGAACAAGCTGGACAAGATGCCGTTCGCCACGAGCTACAACGGAAAGGAGCTGTTCGGCGTGAAGGACGCGGAGCAGGTGGAGGTGAAGGCACAGCTCGTGAAGGTGTGGATCGAGCAGCAGCAGCTGGGGCTGAAGGAGCACTCGAAGCACATTCCCGTGAGCTCGGAGTATCTGTCGCTGAGTGCGATCCGCGCTGTGGAGGTGGCTGGCGCGCTGCGAGCCACGGAGCGTCAGAAGCGCGCGATGGAGAGCTTGCTGAACCCCGTGGAAGTGGTGGTGCCAGCGTTCCACTTGTTCCGTCCGAACCCACTGGTGAACCAGGATCTGACTGGCAGCGACGTCGCGATGCGCGTGACGAAGAACCCTGGAGCTCCTCGACTCGGCGACCGCATCATCAACATCAGTGGACGCGCGATCCCGTTCGGTCACCGCGGCACGATCGTCGCGACGCATGTGAGCAGCAAGTGCGTCGAAGTGCTTTTTGACGAGAAGTTCACGGGCGGCGAGCCTTTGTACGGCAGCGTGAGTCTCGACCGCGGCAAGATCGTGCAGTGGAACAACGTGATTTGCGTGTCGACGCCTCCTGGTGGCCAGGGAGGACGCGGCGGCGCGATGAGTGTCGAAGAAGCGCACAGGCAGTACGCGAACAGGAACGGCATGCCGCGAGCGACCGACGGGACCGTGAAGATCGCGTCGAAGAGCAAGAAGACGGAGACTTCGGGTCGCCGAGACAATAGCAAGAAGGAAGGCGCTCCTATGCGTGTGTCGTCGAACGCTGGCACGAGGTTCGTGGCTCCTCCGCCACCACCACCGCCGAGCTCACTGCCGCTTCCTCCTGACGCCGCCAAGATGCAGATGCTGCTCGAGAAATGGACAGGCGAAGGTGCCGCTGCTGCGACGAAGTCTGCAAAATCGCCGAAGAAGGTGGTGGCGAAGGCAGCACCTGCTGCGAAGGGCGCGAAGCCTGCTGCTGCTGCACCAGCGACGCCTGGAGCTTCGGACTCTGCGACCAGCTCCGACATCGCGCCGTCCGTGATGGCGTTCTTTTCTGCTGCTCAGGCGACGGGTGCTGCTAATGCGGGCGCTGCTCAGCCTCCTGCTCACCAGCCTCCTGTCCCGCAAGCACCTGGTTTGGGGGATCTCTTCCCTCACAACTACGTGGGAGCACCAGGCGGCGGTCACTCAGTGATCCCTCCGCCGCCGCCGCCGATGGGGTTCGGCAGACATCCAGGAGCAGCCCCGCGCCTCCTTGTTCCTCAGGGGATGACTCCCCCGCCGCACCCGCACGCGTTCATCAACCCCTACCAGCCGCCGCTCCCGCCAGTGCCACCGTCGCATGAATTGCACGCGCTTCACGCGAACGCCGCTGCGTTCCACCCAGGGGCTGCTCGTACTGCTGTCCCTGTTCCTCCTACGGTGCCAGAGCCTGTGCTATCGGAGTGGGAGTACCCGACGCTGTCTGCAGCCGCAGCGGCGCCGTCGAAGAAAGCCGCTACGACCTCAAGTGGCGCCGCGGTCCTGATTGAGCCCCCGAGTGGGTTGGCGTCGGACAAGAAGCACCACCACCACCATCACCGCGAGCGACGCAAGCACAAGAAGTTGGGCCATGCTTCCACTGGCGGCAAAGCTGAGCAGGCGTGGGTGCCAAAGACCAACGCCGAGTCGGAGAAGCAGTCGGCCGCTTCGACAAAGCCTGCAGGATCGCAGTTGCTGCTCCCGGCGCAGGTGCTGCGTCACCATCAGCAGAAGCAGCAGCCTCCGGTGCAGCAGTAGCAGTAGCAGAAACAGGAGTGATGGAGGAGGAAGGGGTGTAGGAGCTCTGTGCCTGCTCACGAACACGAACCACAGACACCCAACACCGAATTTGCCTAGAGTACCCTTCTCACGCGTGATGGGCTTCTGACTCGTTCGTTGCTCATCCATGCAGAAGCACAAGACGCCGGTGCCAGATCAGGACGACGCGGACTCGATCGAGCTGGAGCATGACTCTGCGTCGAGTTGCTAATTTTGCAGTCGCATGTGCCGATGTGCATGGCACCAACCCCTTTATTGCACAACACGAGCGTACACGACAGGAGCGTAGCCGACATGGTCCAGACTGCCGCTGAGAACGACTGCGCTGTGCCCCAGTCCGCGCTCAGACTGGACGACAATGGTGGGTGGATGCGTTGCTCTCACTGAAGTCTCTCGGTAGATCGCCGATCAACTAACAAGCACGAACGGTTGTGTGGTGGTTGGCACGACAGACTTCCCGTGCGGAGCGGCGTACCGCGCGATCCGGAGTCCGCGCACGAGCTCGAGTTCGGACCTCAAGCGGACGTTCTCGCCCGCGGACTCGGGGAGCTCCCTCGAGCATCCCGCGTCCACGGAGCCCGGCAACCAGGTGTCTTCGGCAGCGACTACTTCATCGAGTGTCGATCAAGGCGATGCGACAGAGCAAGATCTCGCAAAACGCGCTCAGCGGCGCGTGACCGACCACAAACGCTCGGAGCTCGAGAAGAAGCACGAGCTGGAGAAGGTGCGGCAGACAAAGCTCGAGAGCGAGAAAGCCAAGAAGGAGCTCGCGAGTCAGGTGCGCCTCCGGCGGCGCGCCGAGATCTACGCGCTCAACGCGGTCATGAAGCAGGTGCAGCAGGCGAAGATCGCGGCTTTCCTCGAGTCCCAGCGGCGGCAACAGCAGGAGCACGCCGAGAGCCAGATCGTCGCCCCGACCCCAGCTCTGACATCGTACGAGATGCTCGTGCAGTCGATCGGTGTGTAGAGAAGGAGGAAGTCAGCGATGTGCTCTCCATCGTCGGGAACCTTGAGAGTCTCGACGCTCGAGAAATCAGAGCCCGCGCCAGGAAACACACTGATTTGAGCCATGATTTGAACCTGTGATGCACTTGATCGACACCCATCGAGCACCATCAAATCAGTGATCGCCATACTGGAGCGCACACAAAGCTCCTGGGCCTGGTGGTTCTCCTGTCCTCTCCTCAAACACTGCTGCTCCCGGCGTACGTGGCGCTCGATTCGTGGTGCAGGAGTGTTGTGATCCGAGCGAGCATCCTAGGTGCACCCAGACCGCCTTCACGCTCGATCAGAGCTCCTCATTCCCCAACTTCCTCGGTCACCCAGACATCGACCAACCTCCAACCGATCAACCGGACTGCCAGCGAGCCATTATGGCCCACGACGCCCCCAAGCACACGGACGCCGCGTCCGTCAAAACGACGCCCAGCGCCGCGCAGAACGACATCAAGACCGGCGAGTGGCAGCTCGGACTCTTCTCGTGCTTCGAGCACATCATCCCCAACTGCTGCATGGTGTGGTTCTGCCCGTGCGTGTCGCTGGCGCAGATCTCGGCTCGTCTCGGCGTCGCCTCGTACGCGCTCGTGCTCGGCGTGTTTCTAGTCGTGTACCTCGTGTTCTTCGCGCTCAACGTGTTCTATGCGCTCGCGGTGGTGGCGGACGAGGACAATTCGCTGGTGACCATCCGCTCGACGACCAGCACCAGCGGCACGACTGTCCTGGCGACGGCGGAGGTGCCGGCGCTGGCGCTGCCGGCGCGCATCGCGGCATTTGTGTTCTGCTTCGCGCTGATCGGGTTCACGATCTTCCTGCGCCACACGACGCGCTCTCGCTACCAGATCCCGGGCAACATCGTCTTCGACACGCTCGCGAGCTTCTTCTGCAACTGCTGCGCCATGGCGCAGATCGCGTCGCACGTCAAGAGCTACAAGAAGGGCAGCTGCAGCTTCGCGCCGCTCGACACGCTGCCGGCGTATCCGCAGAGTTCGGTGTAATGCGCGATTGTGAGTGAGGTGCACGAGTGATCTCTAATGGTGAATACGTGTAGCTCGGAGCCGATCTTCGCCCTATTTTCGTTTGCCGTCAAGTTCAAGAAGTCGGTCCAAGTAGCCAGTTGGTCACTGTAATACTCTCGAGAGAGCTCCTCATTGCTTGTTTGGGGGGAACAGAGCGGTGCCAGCTGCTGCTGCTGCTGCTGCTGTAGAGCGTTCTTTCGCGGCGCATTCGCTCGCTCGCTGCGTTAAACGCCGCACATGTCGCTCGTCGCGCTGCTCGCGCTCTCGCATCCGGCGGCGGCGGCGTCCTCCAAGATTGGCGACCTGCACCACCAGCAGCGGCGCCGCCTGTCGTTCCGGCGCCGCAATTCGCTCGTCAAGGTCTACGGGGTGCGTGCGCGTGCATCGCGTCGCTGCTGATTACTGCAGACTATTGAGGGAGCTACAGCAACTGACCAGCGCTCTCGGCGGTGCATGTGCAGCCCAACAAGAAGAATCGCTATCGCTCGCTGCTCGCCGGCTTCTCGGTCGACGGGCTGCTGGCGCTGGACGCGGCCGCTGCCACAGCTGGCAGTCTCGGCAACCGCACGAAAGGTGCTGCGATGTCACTGCCCGTGCTGCTGACCGCGAAGAACGGGCTGTACGTCTCGCCGCAGTCCACGCTCAGCGCGATCATGGGCAGCCTCAACTTCTGGCCGGCGGCGGCGTGGCGTAGGAAGAACAAGCAGGACCAGCAGGGGGCGAGCCATGGCAGCAGCTCTCAGGCCCTTGTATCACCAGGACCCAGTCGACCGCCACTGCCAGCGGCGCTCACTCGAAGGAAATCGCAGAGTCGAGGCACAAGAGACGACCCGAAGGTGCCTCCCCGCGTACAGATGCGATCGCGGCGCTCGAGTAAGAGCAGCTCCAGACCACCGCTTACGCCGTCGAATCGCCCCAAGCAGGGTCAGCTCCGGCGAGCGGCACAGGCTGTGAATGCGCAGCTCTCGTCGGAGCTCATGGCACAGAAGCTCAAGGCGGAGCGCTCAGACAACAACAACACAAGTCGCGAAGACGACGAGATCAGTTACGACATAGACGAGGAGGAACTCGCGAACAGGTTCTACAGCGAGACCTTCAAGTTGACCGAGTCGCGGGAGACTCGCAGCACTCCGTCGGAAGCGTCACCTTCGGTGCCTCAGTCCTCCGATCGCGAGGCAGAACTGGAAGGTGCCGGAGAGAACGTCGACGCTCGAGAGCGTGAGTGGAGAACAACGCAACTGGCGTTGGAGCGCCAAGTGGCAGCGCTCCTGGCCGAGAACCAGGCGAAGACCGCGCTCATCAACTACCTCATGACCGAGAACATCCGTCTGGTGGGTGATTGCGAGTGCGGAGTGTCCACGGCGGACGCAGAGCCAGAGGCAGACACGAGAACAAGATCCGCCGGGAACAACCACGACGACACCTGCGCTTCAACTGGAAGAGCGCAGAAGCGTGCGTGTGCGAACCCGGAAGACGACGACGACAGCGTCGCGCCTGAGACTACAAGTGCAGAGTTGAAAGGCGTGCGGTATGATACTGAAGAGCCGCCCCGCGCTCAAGCTGTCCCTGCAGCCAAGAGGAAGCTGCAGCACATGGACAACGAGAGCCGGAAGCGCAGCGTGTACGGAGAGCAGCACCGCCGAGCGTCGTTTGTATCCGTGGCGGCGAACGAAGCGGAGTTCGAGGGGCTTGTGCAGGAGATCGAAGCCGAGTTCTCCGAACTCTTCGCGTTCGTGTACTGCTGATTATCTATTGAACATCACCCGTTCTCCCCGGAGCCTCTTGTCGATACCCGCTTGCTGTGCAGAGTTGCGATCTTCCGCTGGATCGTCCAGTAGTGCGTCTCATTCGAGGAGTTCGAGAAACACGTTCATGATCCGGCGAGCGTGGCTGGCAACGGCACTCTCTTCGCCACAATCCGAGCCCCAGAGCTTCCCAAACGACCCAAAACCATGGGAGACGAACTCTCGTTCGATCTGCTGGAACGTGAGAGCGACGCGATTGAAGAACGCCTTACCGTTCCTCTCGCGAACAAGAGCATCTCGGAACGCAGGTGTCTGCACACGCTGGGCGATCACCATGAGGCGGTCCCAGAAGTTGCGGCGCTGGAGCCAAGTGCGGCACTTGTGACTCGCGCTCTCTCCGTCTCGGATGAACGCCGCGACGAAGTGCTCCACCTTGCGGTGGTCCTTCACGTTCACTTGCGCTGGAACAGCTTTCAAGTTCATCTGGAGGTTCAGAACTGAGCGAAGAGAGGAGGTGCTGACGCGGCTCTCGACCGGAAGGAAGTTGTTCCACTGGATCGCGAGGTCGATCGGCAGGTAGTGCGCTGCGTGGAGGTCTCCAGTCGGCAGCCAGACGCTCGACTCACCACTACGCGCCATCCTCACGCACTGAATCTGAGCACTGGCGTCGCGCAGTTCGTCCGACACCAGCGGGATGTCTTCGCACGACGCCATCACGCTCGAATCTGTGTCGACCAGAGTCGAGAGTCTCGACTCCGAGTACTGAGTGAATGCGGCTGCTACGAGCGCCAAGTTGCGCAGCTCACAGTTGCGAAACGTGGTCTGCCGCTTCGAGCCCTGGTCGGTAGGTGGAACGAACGCTGGGATCGGGCCGATCGTGGTCTTGATCCACTCGCGGATCTCCTTCTTGGCGACCTTGTCGCTGCACCTGCGCGAGATCTCCGTCGCGAGTGGGATGCTATCGTTCTTGAAGTACACGCAGTACGCTGTGAACCGGTCTGGAGACGCGCGGTAGATCTCGTAGGCTCGGAAGACGCTTGAGTCAACAGCTCGAGCCTTCTGTGGCGCCGTCTCGCGTTCCTCCTCGTCTTCGTTGAACAGCGCTCGCTGGACTCTGGAGGTAGGAGATATCGGCGATGCCCTGGGCTTCGCAGTGCAGACTTTAAGATCTGGAGCGAACGCAGGCGCTTTGTCGTTGTCAATTAACTCGTTCGACTTCGTCTTCTTGTCGCTCGGCGAGTATGCTGCGAGTACACTCGTCAGCAACTCTTTGAGGCGAGCGTACAGCTTGTCACCGTTGCGAGTCTGCTCGAACCGATCGCGGAAGCTCGCAGTGTCGACGCACTTCTCGATCTGCTGCAGGCGCGTCCGCTTGACCTGCGTGATCTTCTCGGGTCGCTCGGTGTCGCGCGCGGCAAGGAGGAGCTCGTCCACCTGCGAGTGGCGCACTGCGACCGCGTGGAAGAACATCTTCGCGTTGCAGGGGACCAAGACGAGTCGCTGGAGGTTCGTGTCACTCACCTGCTCTCGACGCTTCGCACGTTTGTTGAGAGCATGCAAGAGCTCGAGGGAGACGTAGTAGCCGAGCGCGTACTCTGGGTGATCGCCGCGCATCGAGTGTTTTGACACCTCAGCCTCGAAGCGCTGCACTTCCCGAGCGCGCCGCGAGTCGAGGGCGGCGGCAGCATTTGCTGGCGACGTGGATGCTCTCGCCATTGGGCTTCTTGGGCTGTGAGCGAGGAAGCGCCGATCGTCATAGCTCGCAAGCAGTCTCGAGCGAGCTCTTCTCACGAGGAAGCAGCGCGCAGCTTGCGGCGAAGCATCCGATCTTCTCGGAACCTGATTCAAAAAGTGTAGCCATCTCTCGACACTCGAAGCAGTCAACACGAGGACGAACACCGACGCAGATCGTGCAAAGCACGAGGGTCTGCATGGCGACTCCAACCCCGCGCTCCCGCTTAAGCATCGTTGTGATAGAGGTCGCAGCACCAACCATCATGAGCCTCATATTCTCGGAGTACTTGTCTTGGAGACCTCGATTCGTGTTCCTATTCGTAATTTAACAACTCAGTACGACTTTATTAGTAATTATCCAATCTACTCTTGAGCATACTCACAATTTGATATTCTCGCATGTCATGCAGGAAGCGCACCATGTGTGAAGCCATGACCAGCACAGTAGCGACAGCGGTATTCGAGGCACTCGTGGCGCGCAAGTCCACGCGCAGCAGCGACGACCCGCGCTTCGCAGTCGGCTACTACGTGTCGCTACAACTGCTGCGCGCGGTCAACGCCGCGTCGCCCGACGCGCAGCAGGTGGCGGCCGCGACGCTCGAGCGTCTCGTGCTCTTCAAAGGCAACGCGCGCGTGTTCTGCAGGGAAGCGCTCGCGCTGCATGCGCGCGTGGACGCCGTGATCCTCGCGGAGAGTGATAGTCACCGACTCGCGCGACTGCGGCCCAAAGAGCAGACGCGTGTGGAGCAGGTGGCCAAGCGCACCAGGGACCCGAAGTTCTGCGAGCGCGTGCGGCGCGTGCGCAACGGCGACGTTCTGCTCGCGCGCGTGCAGCAGACGCTGAAGGCGGCAGTTGCTCGCTACTGTGGCGAGTGTGACGGGTTGGGAAGTGGCGATGAGAGCTCCAGATCGACGCCAGCCTCTTCTGCTGCAGCAGCGGGAGCAAGAGCTCCAGTTCCAGCATCAACCGCAACAGCGAGCAGACTCAAAGCAGCGACCTACAAGACCCTGCTGAGCACTCGAGTAGCACCACCTGCTCTACTATCGTCGGTACCACCAGTATCGCCACTTACTACGCGAAAGATCACTCCGGTGGTGCGGCAGCTCAAGAGCTCAACCATCTTCACCATCCGGCGCGAGACGAGTGTTGCACGAGCGTACACGATCCAGCAGCAGCACCCGGATCGCTTCGCGGCGTACTGCGCGTTTTTCAAGAATGACAGTCTGGAGCTCGCGACTGAGATTTCGCGCAAGTGCAAGGACAAGTGCCAGACGCCGGAGATCCGCGAGTGGATGAAGACCGCGATTGGTTCGGTGCCTGCGTTCGTGCCGACGGCGGAGCAGCGCGCAACGAGACAGACAAAGTTCCGTAACTCCGAGCTGCGCAAGCTGGCGCTCGTGGCGGCTGCGCTCACAGTGTATGGCGAGCACGTGCTGTCGGCGCTGTACGACTGGAGCGCGTCTTCGATGCTTAAGTTGCAGGACATCCCGCTGGTGTCGGAAGAGATCCGCGACGCGCGCAAGCAGAAAGAGTGTCTGCAGCGCGCCAGGTGGGCTGACCAGCGCCGATCGGATGCAAGAAGCAGAGGGAACCGGCGCGCCGACGTGCGCGAGCTGCACGCGGCGCACTACCTGCCGCTCGACCTCTCGATCCGGTGGAACAACGCGCTACCGCCTGAGCGGCGACTGAGCGCAGCAGCTCTCTGCTGGATCCTCAACCACCCGAGCAACATGAAGGCGGTGCCGCGTCGTGTAAACACGGAGGATCACCGGCGGGTGGAGCACTTCGTCGCGGCGTTCATCAAGTGGAGCAGCGCTACACCGCGACCTCCGAAGGCAGCTCGCACATCCAAGACGTGGTTGGCGTGGCGCAACATGCGAGACCGACTCGCACAGATTGCGGCGCGCGTGCAGTCGCGCGAGCTCCGTGATGCGTTCGCCGGAGCACGCGGCGGCGAGGCGCTGTACGATGCCGTGGAGCAGACGTTCCGGCGGATCGAGGCGGAGTTCGTCGCGCGCGGATACGAGTTTGAGCCGATCTGGGACTGCGAGGGACGACGATTCCAGAACAGCACCAGAGTGAAGAAGCCGCACGAGTTCGTGGCGTGCATCATCGCGCAGAGCTCACGGGTAAATAGGGCATGTAGTGGTGAGGAGCCTCAATGCTGTTCGTGACCGCACACATCAACCTCGTTCTCACTGATGAGTCTGGCGCCCTGTGTCACACGCGCAATGCGCCGAGTTGATAACCTCGCGTTCCTCTCAACATTGTCGCTCTGGTTCAGAACACACAGAGGACACGCACGACGCAGCAGCAGACAACGGATGATCTTCGAACCCGAACGGATCCATGGTGCATACAGCAAGGGGTGGGTGCAACGAGAGTAGTGGCGTTGCTGCTCGGTGTGGGTGGCCCTAGGTGCTGGCGGTGAAATCGCGGCGACGAATGATTCATCGCAGCCAGTGGTGACCAGCAGTGCAGCCGCCAACTGGACTTTCACATAGTTCGAATCCGCCACCACCCACCCCTCACTCAACCCAGGAATCTGCTGAGCTGCAGCATGTGCTTCATGGCAGCTTGCTCTGGGCAACCAGCCTGCCTGCTCTGGACAAACTGCCAGACAAGTGGCGACGAAGCACAGCGCGAGCAGGCGCTCAGTATCCAGCACTACGACAACCAGTTCCGCTTGGGAAAAGGCCAGCTGGTTCACAGTAGTGGCTGCTGCCTACTCAGACAGCGAGCACCGACGACAACAACGAGCACGACACGCACGACAGGCAGCAAGCAAGCACGACAAATCAAAGGCACACTTTGAGTGCAGCCTTTGCACATGCTGATGCCAGCTGGAAAGCCATCGTGATCGTAAAATGCGATCCAAACGAAGCGGCTCTCTGAGAAAAAGCTCTAAAAAGGCAGCAACTCAAATGGCTCGTCGCCGGGAGCAGCAAGCGCCACTTCCTCATTCGCGCTCTCGCAGTCGCTCTCGCACTCGCCACAGTAGCGCATGTCGCTGCCGTGCGGAGAGCGCCACGCCGCGGCCGTGCGCCCCGACCGCCTCGCCGCCTCGCCGTCGACGGCGATGAAGCCGACGCCGACGCCGCGCAAGGCGTCGGGCGCGGACGCCGCCGGCCGCAAGTGGCAGACGCGCCTCTACGCGCTCTTCGTGCTCATCGTGCTCAGCTGCGCGCTGGGCCTCGTGTCCGTCGCGTCGCTCATCCAGCGCCAGGGGCTGCGAGGCGGCGCCGCCGCAGACGCGCAGGCGCTCGTCGTCAGCAACGCGGACGCGCAGCAGCAGGCCGCCACGACCGCGCCGGAGACCACAGCGCCGCCGCCGCTTCCCGTGGTGGATCAGACGCCCACTACACCCGCGCCGACTGCGAAGCTGCCTGTCGCGGAGCGCTGGCGCGCGCTCGGCGGCGACGACCTGTCGCAGTTCGAGTGCGTGGCCTGGCGCCGCACGAGCGACTGCTCGCCCGACGGGAAGATCGAGGAGCAGGAGGCCAAGACGTGCGGCGACGAGATCCCAGACGGCGTCAGCGGCTTCTGCGAGATCCGGCGCAAGGACACGGGCGCGACCCACCGCGTGCTCGCGATGCACTGCGACTCGCTGCGGCCGGGCGTGCGCTTCAAGTGCGGCGACTTCCGCGAGATGCTCGAGTACGGCCACAAGGCGCCGCTCTACACGCACGACGCGGACTTCTCGTTCGCCAAGTGCCAGGAGGAGCTCGTGGACGACCAGGCGCTCACGGGCGTCGTCACGGCCGCGAATGACACCGCCGCCCTGCAGAGCGCCGCGCGCAGCCTCTCGTTCTCGCGGGGCATCGCGCTCGTCGTGTACGAGAAGCTCTTCGAGTCCGTGTTCGCGTCCATCCGGTCGCTGCGCGAGATGGGCTGCACGCTGCCGATCGAGCTCTGGTACATCGCGGCGGAGACGAACGTGCTGCATCCGATCCTGCAGACGCTCACGCGCGACTACGGCGCGTTCCTGCGCGAGATCAAGGACCCGCGCGCCACGCGGTTCTACACGAAGCTGCACGCCGTGTTCTACAGCGCGTTCGACGAGGTGCTGCTGCTCGACTCGGACAACTTCAGCGTGAAGGACCCGACGTTCCTGTTCGCGACGGCCGAGTTCCGCGCCACGGGCGCGCTCTTCTGGCCCGACTTCTGGCGCGCCAAGAAGACGATCTTCAACATCCAGCCGCGCAGCCTCGTCTGGGACGTCTTCGACCTCGACTACGTCGACATGTTCGAGCAGGAGAGCGGCCAGGTGCTCGTGGACCGGCGACGCCACCTCAAGGCGCTCAACGTCATGATGTACTACGCGACCCACCCGGCGCTGATCGAGAACCTGCGGCTCGTGTGGGGCGACAAGGACCTCTTCCGCTTCGCGTGGCTCAAGACGAACAGCTCGTTCCACATGATCGCGATGCCGCCCGGCGCCGCCGGCCGCAAGCTCCCGGACAAGAACGTGTTCTGCGGCGTCACGATGGTGCAGCACGACCCGAACCACGAGATCCTGTTCCTCCACCGCAACCAGGAGAAGCTGTCGAGCGAGAACCACCGCATCGTGTGGGAGCACGTGCAGGACTTCATGTTCGACTCGGTGCCCCTCGACGAGTACGACGTGCGCGGCGCGAACGGCGGGCGCTACTACCCGGACTACAAGCGCTGCTACGGCAAGGACATCTACTACGAGAAGCTCTTCACGGTCACGCCCGTGGAGAACCTGCCGTTCGCCGGCCTCGAGCGCAAGCTGCTCGGCTACGTGACAGAAGCGGCCGAGCTGGCGCAGTCCTGGAAGACGCAGGAGCCGACAGTCTCGACGGAGCCCAAGGCGGCGCGGTAGGAGGAAGACGGCGCGTCCAGTTAGTTAGTTAGTCCCCACACACACACGATCCTCCAAGCGGAGAGAGGACCACGCAGTCCCAGTATACACTAATGCTACAGTACACGTTCCCCCAGTCGTCCACTCTGCGCAAGCTGCTCGTCCAACAGCATGTCGTCGATCGCCTGGTGCGTCAGCTGCGTGCTCTGCAAGTACGACGCGATGATGAGGTCTGTGAGTGCGCCCGGGCCGAGGCGCCGCTGCTCCTGCTGCTCTCCGACATCTTCCTCCAGCGCCTCCATCGTCGGCGTCGCTCGCGTAAAGTGCCGCGTGATGCACGCGACGGAGGTGTTCGGCAGGCGAATCGGCTCGATTGTCCCCCAGCCGCTCTCGCGGAGGCGGATCGGCGGCTGGCTGCCGGTCGCGTCGCTCTCGGTCTCCGACTCCCACGTCACCACGACGCGCTCCGGTTCGACTACGCGCTTGAACACAGAGCGCACGCGCAGCGGTAGGTTCGGTCGCGGGGCGTACGAGAGGCGGAGAGCTATCGAGTGCTCGCTCTGCTCGACGATCGCGCCGCCCACGCTCTCGAGCAGCGCCGAGTGAATGAAGCGCCACGCCGCCTGGTCGAACGCGCGGAACTCGAACGGGTGCAGCTGGACGACCTTGAAGTCGAGGCGTATGCCGGCGCTGGCATCGTTGTCCGTGATCACGGCGTCGCTGGTTTCGTCCACCATGGTGTCCAGCCCCTGCTCCTTGAAGATCGCGTCGACTGAGAGCGTGCGGCTGTCGATCGCGTGCTTCAGGTGTGCGAACGCGTCTTCGTCGGCTTCGCCCGCTTGCAGTCGCGGGCGCTTCGTGGACTTCCGCGCCATTCCTTCCCACATCTGCAGCCCACAAGCAGCAGAAGCAGCACCAGTGAGCAGAAGAACAGCGTCAACGCAGTGCATGACACCACCACTCGCTACTGACTGACCCGGCGCTTCTCGAGCACCTTCTCGAGGCTCTTGGCGAGGCGGATCTGCCCGAGCGCCAGCTCCCGGAGCTTGGCATTCTGCTCCTCCGAGCGGTTCCTCTCCTGGTGCTGGCGCTGCGCAGCCGCCGCCCACCACGACGCGTCCTTCGCATCGCTGTTGCTGCTGTCAGCACTCTGATGTCGCGATGTAGAGCTAGGAGCTGCCTCCAGGAGCTCCTTCTCGAGCTCCGCCACTTTGCCGCGCAGGTATTCGAGCTCTGCGCGCTGGCGCTCGCGCGTGGTCTTGAGCGTCTGCCAGTCGGGTGCGCTCTGCTCTTTAGCTACCGCTCCTGTAGCTGTTGCTACTGCTACTGGTGGCGGTGGTAGTGCTGGTGGTGCAGGAGCCGAGGGGACTACGGGCATATGTAGCAACGCAGGAGTATCTTCAGATGGTGGCGCGTCCAGCAGCGCGTTGAGCAGCGCCAGGTCCTGGTCCGCATCCAGCGCGGAGTAGCTGGCGCTCGGAGGGCTCAGCAGCGCCGCTACCTCGTGCAGCAGCAGCGCATGGTCCTCGTCCCACGACCCGGTTGAAGCGTTCATCTACACCGCAGGAGCGCGAACCTGTCGTGTGGAATATATTGGCGCTTGGCGCTGACGGACGAGGAGAAACGTACTCTACACTATCAGAACGCAACCTACGAAATAGCGTCCATGCTGTCAAGAGGCTTGAACGCTTGGGATGACAGTCGAGCAGCCTGCAGTCGCACTGACTGTGAGGCGCCGACGCGCTCCGCACCTTCGAGATGCAACGTTCTTCTTCGCTGGAAGCAGGTCGCACTGGAACAGCGTGCGAGCAGGAGCAGGGGCAGGAGCAGGAGCGCGTGCGGACGACCAACGCCAACTCGACGCAGAGTCATGTCTCCGCCTCGATCGAGTCCTCGTCGTCCTGATCTGTCTCCGCCACTGGCGTCTTGTGCTTCTGCAAGATGGCGCAATGAGTCAGTACCCTATCACGCGAAAGCGAAAGTTACACTAGACACACTCCCAACATCCACGCACCATCCGCTTCCGCAGCACGCGGTCGAGACTCCGCGCGAGCCGCACCTGCGCGACCACCAGCTGCCGGAGCTTGGCGTTCTCGGTCAGCGCTAGCCGACGCTCCTCGTCTTGCCGCTTCGCCAGCTTCATCCAGAGCGCCGCGTATCGCGACAGCGGCGCCGCAGTTTGGGAACGGGTCGCCAGGTCCGTGCACTGCTCGCCGTCGCCAGTCGTCTGCAGCTGCATCTGCTGTTTGAGCTTGCCGAGCTTCGCCTCGAGCTCCTGCGCCTTGGCACGCAGAAACACGACCTCTTCCTTGCGGCGCTCGCGCGTCGTCTTGCCTGTGAGCGGGATGGTCTCGTCCAGCAGCTCGGCACTGGCTGTCTTCGCAGCGGTCTTGTCGCTCTTCTTCGCGACTGGAGGCGGCTTGGGAGGCTGCGCTGGTGGCACCACCACGAGCGCCGTGGGCACACTCGATGTGAGCGGCGCCGCCTCCGCCGCGACTGGCGTACTCGCGCGCGCGGCCTCGCTTTGCTGCGCCGATTGGAGCAGCTGTGTGAGGATCGCGAGGTCGTCCTCGTCCATGAGCTCTCCGCTGCCTGTGCTGCTGTCGCCGCCGCCGCCAGCAGCCGCCGCGCCGTCGTCGCCGTCCGTGTGTCCGTCCAGCAACATCGCGACGTCGTTGAAGAGGTCGGCGTCCCACGCGCCGAGGCCGCCGCCGCCGCCGAGGTCCAGCGTCACGTCCGGGAAGAGCGTCTGCCAGCTCATGACCTCTTGTCTGTCTCGCTGGTAGAATGTGGTGAGCAAGTACGTGGACCTTTGTAGGAGCATATATGCTAGACAAAAGGTTACGATCATTCCGATCCGAGTGATTGTTCAATACCTACAAATTGCATATACTATTTAAAGGAAACCTCTGCATACGAATATGTCGTAGCACAGGTCGATCTTGGTCGTGTGAAGTCGCCAAGTGGCCGTCACGAAGCGGCGGCACCTAAGGTCGCGGCGCCTCGATGACGCCTGCGGTTGTCCTGCTGCGGTTGTCCCTGCTGCTGCAGTCCTTCGAGCAGCAGCAGCTCATTCTGCAATTCACCGCCAGCACCAGAACCAGCACCAGCAGAAGCCTCAAGCCTCCAACAACAAGATGCTCTTCAAGGTGCTCGCGATCTGCGTAGCTGCCGCAGCGACGCAGCTGCAATCGGTCGCGGCCGTCGACTACCTCGGCGGGTGGCTGCCCAGCCCGCCGCGCCAGCAGTGCGTCGACATCTGCGTGAACTCGAACCCGACGCCGTACTGCCTCAACAAGGACGCGGACTGCCTCACGAAGAAGCAGCGCCCGCGCGACTACGACTACCTGCTGCTCGAGCAGATCTTCATCCCGCAGTACTGCCGCGACCTGCTCAAGGGCGTCGACTCAACCATCTCGCACCAGAACGTCAACCCGTACCCGGATGGCATCCGCTGCGACGCGAAGGCCGCCGCGAAGAACCAGATGACGATCCACGGGCTCTGGCCCAACTACAACGCCGGCTACGCGGGCTGCTGCAACGTGAGCGACAGCGTGAGCAACCACCCGTTCCACGCGCTCGAGTTCGCTGTCGAGCACCTGCTGCTGCTCACGGAAATGAAGTACCGCTGGATCGACCCGACGCAGAACAACACGTACTTCAGCCTCTGCGAGATCTACAACCACGAGTACCAGAAGCACGGCGTGTGCTACGGCGCGGCCGGCGACAACTGGAAGCTCGGCGCCGCCGTCTACTTCCGCGCGACGCTCAACGCGGCGTCCACGCACTTCTTCGCCACGCAGCAGCTCAACAGCTGGGCGAACTGCAAGAGCCCGCAGACCACGCTCGACGCCATCAAGGCGCTGTACCCGAAGAAGGTCCAGGTGCTGTGCTCGGCCGTGGACGGGCTCAACCAGCTCTCGGCCATCCGCACGTGCTACGACAAGCCCGACACGTACAGCAGCCTCGGGCCGTTCGTGCACCGCGACTGCGCGGACGCGACCAAGTCGGCCGCGTTCGTGCCGTGCAACGGAACCACCCCGATCACGCTGCTGCCGTACACGGCTCCTTGAGCAGCTCTCTCGAGAGAGAGGCGCGCACGACTGGCGCTGAGCGTCACTCTTCCTTCATTCTTCCCTGGCAATGCATGTACTGATCACATGAAGCGCGCGGGTCTGCTGTCTGTGACTCATACACTGTGTGGCACCAGCACAGAAGAGGAATGCACGCTGTGTCTATAACTTCTTCTTCCTAGTACTCGAGCGTGAGGTCCTGGAAGCGCGGCGTCTCGATGATCTCATACTGGTGGTACGGGTGGCGCTGGATCCAGCGCTGGCAGCCGTACCCAAAGACGAGCACGCCCACGTTCAGCCCGAAGCTGACCCACGACTTGGTGAGCTCGTTCAGCATGATGAACACGCCGAGGATGAACGGGAGCACCATCGCGATCGCCAGGTTGCGGTCCGAGAGGTTCACTCGGTACGGCCGCTCGATCTCTGGGTGCGAGAACCGCATCTTCACGGCGGCGCTCATCTCCACGAGTGACGAGAGCGCCGAGAGGAAGTTGTCGATGCTCAGGATCGTCACGAAGTCGAAGAGTCCCATGAACACGATGATCGAGAACGACAGTAGGATCGCGCGCCGCGGCACGCCGTTCTCTTGGTCGCGTCTGTTGACATGAGAGACAAAGGATACGTCAGTACACGTGATACAACGATACCGTTCGTCATGCAGCCACGCACTGGGCGAAGAATGGCGGCGCGAGTCCCGAGTCGGCCATGCCTGCGAGCTGGAAGCCGTCCTTGGCCATCTCGGCCACGTACAGCCCGAGGTTCCCGAAGAGCGACGACACGACGATCCAAGCGCAGAGCCACGTGCCGCCGACCGCCTGCGCGATGACCGAGTACGAGCCGTCGTCCCAGGAGGTGTAGTGCGGCTTGTCCGCGCCCGAGATGGCGATGAACGGGATGATGTAGGTGAACGCGATCATGATGACGCACAGCACCATCGCCTTCGGGTACGTTGTCTTCGGGTCCTGGATCTCGCCCGCGTATGCGCCAGCGGCGTCGAAGCCGCTGTAGTTCCAGTAAAGTGCGCTCAAGAGGCGGCCCCAGTCGCGCTGCAAGCGATCACCAAGCAGAGCGAGTGAGTGTTAGTGTGCGACGTGTAATGCGCCAGAAGCGAGCGATCGATCAGCCTCCGCGCAGCTGCTAGCAGCACTCACGTCTTCGCGGATGACGAACCAGTTCGCCGGGTTCACCTGCGGCAGCGAGACGGCGATCATGACCGCGAACGGCAGGAAGATCATGAGCCCCATGACGAGCAGCGTGTGGCCGACGATCTTGATGCTCGTGAGCGTCGGGATCATGAAGAGCACGGCGAAGACCGCACGCAGCAGGAAGCGCTGGAGCACCGTGAGCGCGACACCGTCGCTGCCGTCGGTGCCCGTGAGGTCGCCGGCGTAGAGCGCCATGATGGTGTCGACGATGAGCGCCGGGTAGATCGCGTTGTCGATGACGCCGGCGACCCAGGACCAGAAGCCAACGTGGAAGCCCATGGGCCGCCCGAACGCGACGCCGACCCACTTGCAGAAGCTGCCGTCGGTCGGGAAGGCCGTGAAGAGCTCCGCGAACGTGAGCGCGAGCGGGAGGCACCAGACCCACGGGAAGATCGAGACCGCGAGGATGCCGACGAGCGGGCCGCACGACGCGATCACGGGCTCGCTGCCCCACGGGCCGCCGCTCACATTGAAGTACGTGATGAGCGCCACGGACATGATGCCGAGCTTGCGGCGCGAGTGCGAACCTGTCATGGCGGCTGGCGGGCGGAAGAGTGTGCAGGTGGGTGGGTGGGAGGCGGCGAGGCAGGCGGGCGGGAGGAGGCGCGGCGGGAGGGGTGAACGGGGGGCGAACGGACGGGCGGACGGCTAGCGATCGGGAGGGAAGACGCGCGCGAGGAGGAGGAGGAGGAACGTCGCGGTTCAGCAGCGGCGCATGGCGGGCGGCACTCGCAGGCGATCTCTCTCTCTCTCTCTCTCTCACGCTCGCTTCGAGCAGCTCTTGATGAATGAAGCTCTATCATGTCTGCTCCATTCGTCGCTGCTCTGGACAGCGAGCGAATCCGGTCGCCGGATTACACAGCGCACACTCTGATCCGACCTCCACACGGAATTATCCAAGCACGATGAGGCACACGACATGACTATGGACTGTACGCGTTTGCTACACACTCGTTGACGCTGCGTCGTCCAGCAACAGGTTCTCCACGGCGCGGAGCATCTCGGCCATATCGGTCTCGCTCGACGTCACCGCCAGGTCCGTGAGCATCCCGACCGACGGGTGCTGCTGCGCGGCGAGGTCGAGCGCCGACGCCGTCGCGCGATGGCGCTGGACAAAGTGGACGCAGCGCCGCACGATGCTCCCCGTGTCCGAGAGCCCGGCGAGCGCCTGCACAACCGACCAGCCCGTCTCGTCCGAGTACACGTCCAAGCCACCGTCGATCTCGTTGAACGCGCGCCAGACCAGCACCAGGCGGCTCTCCTCGTCGATGTACTTGCGGAAGACGAGCTTCGAGTTGAGGAACTGCTCCTCGTCGCCCCTGCTCTTGAGCTTGTACTTGTTCCGAGCCTTGAGCGCGATCGTGTTGCCCGTGTACCAGAGTTGCTTGTCGGAGCCCGCACCCTCGCTGCTGCGCTGGAAGAACTCCCGCACGATCGCCTTCCACCCGGCTTTCGCCACCAACCGCGTGGGGAACGGCGCCACAGAGGAGTCAGTCAGCTCGATGTACGGCGTCACCTCGCCGCTCGCGGACACTTCGGTCTTCGTCTCGAAGGTCTGCGCCTTCGTGTCGACGACGTCCGCCAACCCGCTGCTCTGCATCACCTCGTCCAGCCGTTCGAATGCCGCGTCCAAGCTGCCGAACAGCGCCGCGAAGTCTTCGTCCTCGTCGCACAGCGCTGTTCTTCCTCGCTTCACCTTCGGTCGACCTTCCTCTGACAGAAACGCTGTATCCACGCGCTTCCCGAGCGTCTGGCCGAGAGACTTGGACATCTCCACGTGGGTCTGGAGCACGCGCTTCAGGCGCGCGTTCTCAGCTTCCGACTCGCGGCGCGCCTCGAGCTGGTGGAGTGCGATGCGCTGCCACGACGCCTCGATGAGCTGCTTGTCGGCTGGCGAGAGCGCCGCCGCGGTGCCCTGGCGCAGTGCAGCGAGCTGCTGCTCCATCTCGGCCGCGCGCAGCCGCAGGTAC
>JAASFH010000232.1:0-26910 GCA_023333695.1 Globisporangium yorkense
CTGTTGCTGCGGTGAGTAGGTAGCATGATGCGGTGTGCCATCACCGCGGAGTCTCGAGATCCAGTCGCGTGGCGGGTCGCGGTGGGTATGGCCCAAGAGCTAAGGGCTTAATGGCGTCGAGAGCTTGTTATGCGTCATGTTGAGGTGCTGGATCGACGATGGCCGCGAGTTCGCTGCGTGCGTTATGATCTGCGCGGCCACGTCGTCGCCTATCCGGTTGTGCGCCAGGTTGAGTGACTCGACGCCCAGGACGAGCGAGAAGCTCTCGCAGAACGTCGAGGCGTACGCGTTGCCCATGCGGTAGCTGTTCAAGTTGATCTCCTGCGCGGTGCTTCTGTTTGAGCACGCGGCGCCGCACGATCTCGAGAGCCTCCACGAGAGCTGCACTTTTCGCACGACAAAGAGGTTTGACATGTGAATCGCTGTCTGGTGGCTGGCTGGTTGGCTGTCAAACGGGAGCAAGCGCATCTGTTGGTCCCGCGGCCAGTGAGGGCAACGCGGCGACTGCGCGCGTCTGCGCGCTTTGAGTTGCCCCGTGACTGCTGCTGGCAGCACACTCGTGGGGGAAGCGCGAAGCAGACCTCGGTGGCCACGCGCGCGGGTTCCCACCGAAGCCGAAGGCGAGACGAGATCAAGTGGTGGCTCTAGCGCTCAGTCTGCTTGTCTGCCAGTCATGCTCTTGAGCTGACAAGCATGGCAATTGGACCAGGCAGAGCATGCAAGGCAGACGAGAAAGAGAGAGAGAGACTCCTGTTGCTAACGCCCAAGCAACAGCGCGTCGCTGGTGCTTGCTTTCACAAGAGCGCCGAAAGATCGCGCGAGGTGACGAAGATGCTCGAAGTCAATCAGAAAGTTCCACTGTGTGCGCATAAAACAACCACATGTGCATAAACCATCCGTTTCTGAGTTTTATAGGTCTTAGTGTCAATTCTTTGAATTGCATTATCAATTCTTTGAATTGAGAAATCAATTTAATGAATTGATTGGACACAATAGTTGGACCATGTGCTCATCAGTAACGTTGATGTGGCCAATTTGGACCGCGAATCGAGCGGTCGCCAGCACAGCGCAGGCGCAGGCATCTTGGCCGATCAGCGTTGCTCGAGCTGGTCTTGTGCGTGCCCTGTGCACAGAGTAGCCTCTTCAGCTTCCGCGCCTAGGCAAGAAGGAACCTGCGTGCGTGCGTGGCAAAGGCGATCCGCTCTCTCGCTCAAAACGCTCACTCGCCAAGTCGCGATCCAGCGGACAGAACAATAGAAGAAGAACCGCCCGCCGCCGTCGCGATGCCCACGATCACCACCACGCGGCCCGTGCCGCTTCAAGTCGAGAGCGACGGCGGTAGCACACCCACGTACCCGCTCGACGATGCGCTCGACGACGCGCTCGCCAGTCTGCGCGCAGCGCTCAAGACCGCGCAGCTGCACGAGAGCGCACGCAGCAAGGTGCTCGAGATCGGCGCGCTCGCGGACGCGCTTCAGCAGCGCCTGCCGACCGCGAGTGCGAGTGACAGCAACGAAGACGCCACCGCCGTCGCACGTAAGAAGTTCGACGCGCTGCAGGCGACGGTGCTCGCAAGCGAGGCGTGGGGCTCCTCCAAGGCGGCGGCGCCGGCCAGCGCGTCGCAGCCGTCCATCTGGTCGGGCTTCTACAACAAGACGCTGCGCGAGCGCTTCGACGTTCTCGCGCTCATGTACCCGCGTCTGAACCGCGACAAGCACGGCGCGCCGCCCGAGCCGGCGAAGGAGGCGGCCGTGGACCCCGTCGCGAAGCTCGGCGAGCTGCCTCTGCGCACGGCGAACCTCATGATCGAGAACTGCATCGGCGTGATCGGCATCCCGCTTGGGTGCGTCCTCTCCGCACCATGTGCGAGCTGCTGACGTTGCCACTTGCTGACGACTGACTGTGGCTGCTTGCGCAGACTGGGCCTCAACTTCGTCATCGACGGCAAGAGCTTGTCGGTGCCGATGGCAGTTGAGGAGCCGTCGGTGGTCGCTGCTGCTTCGAGCGCGGCGAAGCTCGTGGCGTCGTTCGGCGGAGGCTTCCGCACCGCGACCTCTGGCAACATCATGACGTCGCAGATCCAGCTCGTGAACACCATCGACATCGCCGCCGCTGTCGAGGCTATCGCCGACCACCGCGAGCGCCTGCTCTCGGTCGCGAACACGACGCTGTGTCCAAACATGAAGAAGCGTGGCGGCGGCGCGCTGGACATCTACTGCCGCGTCGTGAGCGAGTCCTCGCGCGCGCAGTTCTCCCACGCGGACCACGACTCGCACTGGTACGTCCCGTGCGACGACGAAGTCGTGGTCAAGGCGTCAGAGCCGAGCACGCAGTACCTGGTCGTGCACATCGACGTGGACGTGTGCGAAGCGATGGGCGCCAACATCGTCAACACGGTGGCGGAAGGGCTCTCGGACGAAGTCTGCCGCATCACGAAGAGCCAATGCGGGCTCCGCATCCTCACGAACCTGTGCATGCAGCGCCGCGCGCGCTCGGTTTTCGAGATCCCGGTCAAGAAGCTCGGGTGGAAGGGCGTGGACGGCGAGGACGTCGCGCAACGCATCATCGAAGCCTACAACTTCGCCGCGATCGACCCGTACCGAGCCGTCACGAACAACAAGGGCATCATGAACGGCATCGACTCGGTGGCGCTCGCGACCGGGCAGGACTGGCGCGCCATCGAGGCGGCGGCGCACTGCTATGCGAGTCGATCCGGACAGTACACGTCGCTGTCGCACTACGAGATCATGACGAGCGCTGACGGCGTGCGCGTTCTTCGCGGCCAGCTGGAGTTCCCGATCGCAGTCGGCTCGAAGGGTGGCGCCTTGCAGACGCACCCGGGGTACACGGCGACGCACGCGATCCTGCAGCAGCCGAGCGCCCGCGCACTCGCCAGCATCATCCTCAGCGTCGGTCTCGCGCAGAACTTCGCTGCTATCCGCGCGATCGCGATCACGGGCATCCAGAAGGGCCACATGGCTCTCCACGCGCGAAACATCGCGGTGGCAGCCGGCGCGCCGAGCGAGCTGGTCTCGGAGCTCTGCACGTACATGCTCGGCCGCAAGTGCATCAACATCGAGACCGCGAAGGAGTACCTGCACGCGCACGCCGTGTACTCAGAGATCGCGAGCAACTTGCCGCCCAGTTCGCCGACGCCGGCGACGCTACCGTCGATGTTCTATGTGGAGATCCCGGTGCCACACCTCGAAGGCGCGGTGAGCTTGAACATCGCGTTCGAGGCCATCAGCAAGGTCCCGCAGTTCATCTCGATCATGCCGCCGCCCAAGTCCAGCAGCGACAGCGACAGCACCGGCCCGACGTGGTCGAGTATGCAGCAGCAGCTGCTCGGCGACAAGGGCTACAACCAGCTTGAGAAGATGTTCATGTTCCTGTCGTCGATGCGCGCGATCGTGATCACGGACGACAGCGGCGCGGAGGGCGAGGAGAAGAAGTCGCGCGCGAACCTCGCGCTGCAGAACAAGCTCCAGCTGCTCTCGATCCTCATCAACATCATCGCGTACCGGCTCATGGAGGTGCAGCCGCAGGCTGTGAGCACGTTCATGCAGAAGATCCTCGCGTCCGGCGACAGCCGTAAGATGGACGCGAAGCTCAGCCGCCGCTTCTTGGCGGACGTGCCGGCGAGCGATGAGGTGCTCTGCACAGGCCTGCCGCTCTTCTTGGCGCTCTGGCAAGTATTCCACTACCACATCGAGCAGGAAGTTCCGAACGCACGGCTCTGCGATCGCCTGGTGGCGGAGCAGTGGAAGCTGCTCAACTCGATCGTCCAGAGCTACGCGCTGAGCCAGGCAAAGGCTGCCAGCGTCGGTGCGTGCGCCGACAATGGGCTCAGCCCCGAGTTCCTGGCGGCCATGGCCGTCCAGTCCAAGCGCTGGCAGGCGACGATGCTGCTGCTCATCGACACGATGGCGCTGTCGTCCGAGGCGCTGACGGCTGAGCACCTCGACTTCCTGAGCCGCATCGGCGAGCACATGGAGTGGGAGGGCACGATCGCGCACGACATTGCCAGGTACAAGCGCGCGGTTACCGAGGGCGAGCCGAACGCGTTTGTGCTGTGGCTGGGCGAGCGCGGCATCGCGGTGGCCGAGGCAGAGAGCCACACGGACACGTTCCGCAGCGCCGCGGACCGGCACTCGATCGGCAAGTGGAACGCGATCGCGCAGGACCGCGAGTCCGCCGCTGCGCGCGTCTTCTCGCTCTCGGCAGTCGAGCGCGTGGTCCGCGTCATCCGCGACTTCTACGGCGAGCGCAGCGGTCGGCGGTCGCGCAACTGGTCGTTCTAGGCAGCGCGAGCGCCCCGAGTGCCCCCCGCACTACAGTAGCAACCTTCTCACCAGCAGTGTGCTGATGAGCCCACCTCGACACACGTACATAGCGCAGCAGACACTGCGCACAACAACAACAACGAATCCCACCTGCTTAAATATGCTGGAGGTCGTCAGCTGCCGCTGTTGGCGTCACCTTTTGCTGCAGCACGACGTACGCGACGGCGTAGTCTCCGTCGTGCGAGATCGACACGTGCGGCTCCTGGTATGTAGCAGATGCAAAGGGGTGAGTGCGAGCTGGCACTCCAAACCACCACGGTCACGAGCAGCACCAACGCACCACAAGTCCGAGCTGCTTGGCGAGCGCCTCGGTCTCTCCGCTGAACTCCAGCGACAGCGCACTGGAGGTCTCCGCCACTGCCAGCTTCGTCACTGGCGCGACCGGCATGAACGCACTCGCGCCAGTCGCGCTCGCGCCGCTCTGCTTGACGAGTCGGATCTCCGGGAAGAGCACGCGGTAGCGCTGGAAGGCCTTGAACGTCGCCTCCTTGGCCGCCCAGCTGAAGGTTCAGCCGCGTCGAGAGATAGAAATGGAGAGCGTCAGATGGAGCGAGTCCCCAGCGATCGACGAAGAGCTCCGAAGGCGCCGACCGACCGGGAGGCGAGGAAGCTCGGGCGCGCGTCGAGGGGCTTGCCGTAGAACTCGCGGATCTCGCTCGGGTGGAAGGCGCGGCGCAGGAAACGGTCGCCGTGGCGCGCGAAGCAGCGCTCGAAGCGCGGGACGTGCGCGATGTCCACGCCGACGCCGAAGATGCGCATGTTGATCGAGCGTGGTGTGGCATTTATGATTGACAAGCATCGGAATTCGTACTTACATGAGAATATGATTTGATGTGCGCCACACAAATAGCGAGAGCCAGAAATGAAAATGTGATGGATCTTTCTGGCCTACAAACTACAAGTGCACACACGTCGCAGGAATGAAGTTATATCATGTTTAGCAATGATTTACGGCGCGAACCAGGCTTTAGCCCGACTTGTATTGCACACAAGCTGCTGCACACACAGAGTACAGCATGCCGCTACTTGCTCTTTGTTCCGCTGTTGTTGTTGTATGGCGCTCTTCTATCAAGCACCACAGGCGCAAAAAAGATCGCATGGAGCACGCCAAACCACACCAAGTGCACCCAAGGATCCAAGTTTCGAGTTCTTTCTGTGTGGGTTCAACCTGGATTTCGAGCCCTGATTTATCGCTTTAGCGAGGGATTGATCGCTTTCGAGAGGGATCTGTCTCGAAAAACCTCGTTTTCGAGGTGAGTTCACTCTTCGCTCTTTTCACAGCGAAAGGCTCATTGCTCGTTTTGCTCGCAAAGGCTCAGTTCACAGTCTCCCAAACTCTCCCATAACGATGGTGCAGATGCGCAAGACGCTCGCGCTCGCCGTGCTCGCGACGGCGCTCGTGGCCGCCTCCGCCGAGCCCCAGACGGGCGAGCAGGTCGTGCACCACCACCACCGCCACCACCACCGCGTCGTGCACCACCACCGCGGCCACCACCAGCACAAGGCGGCGGACGACGAATCGGACGACAGCGCCGAGTCGGTCGACGCCGCCGCCAAGAAGTCGCCGACGGTCGTGGAGAAGGACGTGACCGGCGACGAGTCATTCGATGTGTCGCAGGACGCCGAGATTGACGTGGACTCGGGCGACGCCGAGCTCGACGTCGAGGGCGAGGGCGAGGTGGACCTCGAGGGCGAGAACCTGGACGTGGACACGACCACGGAGCTCGACTCGAAGGACGAGCTCGACGTGGACGGCGACCTCGAGGACGGCGAGATGGACCTGGACTTCAACGACTCGGAGGACTTTGAGCAGTCGATGGACCTCGCGGAGGGCCAGACGATGGACGAGCTCATCGACCTGCCGGCGAACGCCAAGCAGGCGCGCCTGCGCGTGCACGACGGCCAGGTGGAGCTCGAGATCATCAAGGCGGCGCCGGCGGACGGCAAGAAGGGCAAGAACGTCGTCACGGACATCACGAACCAGATTGTGGAGGAGGCCAAGGCGATCGAGAAGCACGCCGGCGAGACGACCAAGACCGAGACGCTCGCGCAGCAGGCGACCGAGTGGCTCAAGAACAAGAGCCACGAGCCCGTGATCCTCGGCGGCGCGATCGGCGCGGCTGTCGTGATGGTCGGCGTGGCGGGCGTGGCGATCACCAAGCACCGCAAGAAGACGGCGGCGGCGGCCAAGTCGACGCTGGACATTGAAGCAGCGATCGAGGAGGCGCAGGCCGAGTCGGGCGAGCAGGACGAGGACGCGGACGAGAACGCGTCGAACGCGTCGTCGAGCGACTCGGACTCGGACTCGGACGCCGAGGAGGAGGAGGAGAAGGCGGAGGCGACGCCCGCGGCTGCCGGTGTCGTGGAAGGCTCGGTCTAAGTAGTCGGTCGAGTCGAGTTCGTCGAAGCTGCTGCTGATCTCTGCTGCCGTGTCTCCCACTCTTCTTAAGCACATGTATGTATTCCCTCCACTCCGCTTGGCAGCTACGTGTTGAGAGAGGAAGGCTGATGATTACCGTCGTTCGTGGCCGTTCGTCATCCGTGTCATTCGCTCTATTTCTGGCGATGCCCAAAGCGATGTCTCTTGATGGCAAAGGCTTGAGAGATCCCTGAAGGATGGCGGCGACGGGCGGCGCAGGCGCACAGAAGCGCTTCATCCATGGACTCATCGAGCAGAGTCGCGAGCGCGTTGTGCAGGTGCGCGCCGGTCAGAGCCTCGTCGAGGTGCTCGAGTCGGCGTCACCGACGCGACGACACCTTCATCCGCAACAGCAGCACAAGCAGCAGCAACAAGAAGAAGAGCGTCCGAATCCTCATGGTAGAAGAGAGGACGGCGCAACGCTCCCGGACATGAAGATCGTGTACGAGGCGCGGAGGCACGCTAGCACTGCCGTCGTCAAGAACGGCGACGCGCCGAGCGACGTGAGCGCATTGCGCACGAATCTGCGGAGGCGAGGCGTCCTGGCGGCGACTTCGACGGCTTCGGCAGTGGCATTGCCACCTGTGACCAGTGATCCGCTGCATGCCAGCGCTGCTCACCACCGTCAGCGACGAGGTCACTACCACGAACGTGCGGCAGAAGAGGAAGTGTCGAGCGCCAAGTTTCGCGAGTACATGAACAGCAAGAGCGCTCAGGTCGAGACGCTGCGCGCGAACGACCGGCGCAAGGCGCTCGCGGGACCGACGAGGAAACTGGTGGCGCAGCTCGCGGCGACCACCGCCCAGCACCAGCAGCAGCTTGAGAAACACCCAGTAGCGGCAGACGTCGCACACACGCTCGCAGTCTTGAAAGCCAAGAACATGCTGCTGAGTCTCAAGCGACGACCTGCGACGCCCAAATCTCCGAACGCACAGGACCTCGCGAACATGAAGAACGCGCACTCTGCGTTCCTCGACTTCAAGAAGTCGTCCGAGGAGCGCGATCACCGCAAGCACGCGCGGATGTTGTACGTCCTGCAATGGCTGCTGCTGCATCACGGTTGGTTGGTTGACACTGGCACTTGCCTTGTGTACCTCTCCTCTCGATCGACTCCAGGATTCTCGGCGCGGACGAGAGCAACTCGCAGAAGCGGACGCCGATCCATTTTGGCGACCAGATTTGCTTCATCTCCGAGGCGTCCAATCTGCCGCTGAGCATGGGCGCCGACGGCCGCGCGTGCCACGTCTTGACGTTGTCAGCTGGACCCCACATGATGTTCACGATCGTGCGTGTACCTGATGAGCTTGGCATGCTTGACACCGTGTCGGCGAACTCCACTTATGCAGCGCTACGTGTGCACCGCAGGTGGACTTCCGGAACCCGAGTCGGCAGAGCGCAGTGACCGACGAAGACGAGTTCTGGCTCCGCGTCGACGCGTCTCTGGTTCGCCATCGCAGTCGCGCACTCGACGGAGCTGCGCCGACTGACGAAGGCAGCGAGGAAGGGATCAACAACGTGGATGTGAGCAACCTGCTGAGCGAGACGCAATACTTTCTGGGCTGTGCCGGGTCGATTGAGGACCCTGCCGACGAAGTCGCAGACGAGCGGCAAGGTCGAGTACGCGCCGGATGCAACAAGGAGAACGTGCGCGGGGTCGCGAGGAGCTACGCGATGCCAGCGCTGTCGTCGTCTTCGTCGTCGCACAAGAAGTCGCTGGTGCGCGACACCTTCCGACTCGTTGCGATCCGAGCCACGGTGCCATCGACGGAGTACTATGGGGACGACTGCGCCACGCGCGAGTACGCGATCGAGACGAACGAGAGCGCCATGCACCTCGCGCGATGGCGGTTCATGCCCAACTCGCACCGCTCGTTGCCGCGAGTTGCTGTTGGATCATCGGAGGCTGCAGCAGACGCCGACGCGGACGCGAACCGACTCCTGCTCAACTGCGCGAGCGTCCACCTGTCACTCAACCACCTCGTGCTTGAGAGTGACGCTGCGCGGCTCAACCGGGGCGTGCTGCGCGACTTCTTCGCTGCTGCCTCCAAGAGCTCGGCAGCAGATCCGACTCGGCTCGGCAGTGTCGTCACGGATCTGCACCAGGATGTCGCGCAGGTCTTGCGGCGACGCGGCAGGACGCACACGTTGGCTGCGTCCTGGCAAGTGCGCCTGCTACATCGAGCGAAGCCGAGAGACCCTGCTGCTGCTGCTGCTGCTGCCTCGCCGACACGCACGAGTCCCAAGAGAAGTTCGTCGCCGCAGCGAGTCGTGGCTGAGCTGCTTGAGTCCTCGCCCGCCGAGTGGCTCAAGAAGAAGCAGGAGACTGTCGCGCGCAACGACAGCGTGATCCGCAGCAAGCGGGCGCTCGCTCGCACCGCCAAGCACGCGTACGAGCGCGTCGCCGAGCAGAGCAACCGCAAGCTCGCCGAGATCGAGCAGCACAAGGCGCGGCATCAGCTCGAGTACTTCCAGGCGCGCTACCACGCGATCTTCGAGGAGGAAGCAGGAGAAGGCGACGAGCAGCAGCAGCAACAACAGCAGCAGCAGCAGGGGGATGCACGAGGGCACTTGCCTCGCATAGGATGACAGCACGAACGTCATCGACACACAAGAGACGCGTCACACAGTTCATTCGTCCGAGGCGACAGCAGCAGCAGATGAACTCTTGTGCTGCTTGCGCTTCTCGCGCTTTCGGCGCTTGCGGCTCTCCTTCTGCGCGTGCGAGAGCTGCTTGCGCTTCTTGGCGCCGCCCGCATTCTCTTCTTCGTCGCTGGCGGCGTCTTCCTTGCTGTTTTCCGCTGGCTTCGCATCCTGCTGCTTGTTGCGCTTCTCCACCGGCGTCGCGCTGCGCTCAAAGTACGCGACGAAGAAGCCGTTCGTGGAGTCCTCCAGTCCGTCCGCGCGCACGAGCGCCTTGGCCTGCTCCGCCGAGAGCCCGTCGATCTCCATGCCGCGCCGTGACCACGTCTGCAGACACGGCTTGAGCACGAACGGCCGCGGGTCCTTGCGGTTTTGCTCCGAGGTCAGCGCTGCGAGCACGACCTCCTCGTTCTCCTTCTGGAAGATCGAGCACGTCGAGTACGTCACACGTTGCACCTGTGGGAACGAGAATGCCTTTGTGAGCGCTTCGAGCTGGAAGTCCGCGAGCGACTGCACGCGCGCAGTCATCTCGCCCTCCGCGTCCTCAACGTCGTTCTCCAGCGCCTCGTCGTGGCCGCTCGCGATGTCCAGAAGGTGGTCGAGGCGGTTCGTCATGCCCGAGCCGGAGCACGACGGGTCCAGCAGGATGCTGCGCACGTTCGCGTACTTGCTGTCGCGCACGTCGATGTCGAGGAAGCTCTGGAGACACGGCTCGACGATGTGCTCCGCGCCGACGATCTTCATGCGGCGCTTGAGCAGCTCCAAGCGCTTCGGCGAGCGGTCGAACGCGAACACCTTGCGGTTCTTGTACCTGTCCGCCTGCTGGTGCAGCAGCATCGCGACGTGGCACGTCTTGTTGCCCGGCGCAGCGCACGCGTCGATTACGTCACCCTCCATCCCCGGCGCGTCAGAGTGCTCGCCGTGCAGGATATACGCAGGGAAGCAACTCGCCTTGTCCTGCAGTACGAGTTTGCCTGCGGCGGCCAGCGCGTTCTCGTGGAGCTCCGTGCCGTGCGGCAGCACGAGCAGGTCCGGCACGTCCGCGTCGCACTGCGCCTGGAACTCGTCCACGAACGCCTGTGTCTCCTCGGGCGAGATCGTGAGCGCGTTGATGCGCACGTAGCGCGGCAGCGCGAGCTCGCGGCGGCGGTTCTCGACTGGCAGCAGCTCCTCGTTGCTCGCGACCTTGGCGCGCACCTTGAGGCGCACGAGCGCCGCCTTGAAGGCGTTATGGTAGCGCATGAGCTCCTTCTTGAGGTGGCCGCCGCCCTGCACCTTGCCGCGCCCGAAGAGCAGGTCGTAGAGCGACACGTGCAGCAGCGCGGCGGCGGGCGGCGCCATGCGCTTCTGCAGCGCGAACTCGGGGACGGCGGCCAGCAGCTGGCGCAGCAGCGGCTTGTAGCGCAGCGTCTCACACACGAGCGCGAACGAGCTGCGCTTGTGCTGCACACCGTCGGCGTACGCGAGCGTCTTGAGGCCACCCTGCCGCTTCTCCAGCTTGGCGAGCAGCCCCGCCGCCTCCTTGTACAGCTCGCTCATGCCTGTTGCTTTCTGGTGCTCGATAGGGAGCTACCGAGAGCGGCTGCTGCACGAAGAGGTGCTGCTGGTGGAGCAGGAGGAGCTCAAGACGAATGGAGCTCTTCGTTTGACTAACGCGTGTCAAAAATTGACTACTCGATGACTATCTGGTAGTTCTTTCCATGGTGATCATCAGAGGTCATGACAGAACTTTGCTCGCTCTCCAGATCGTCTGCGCACGCTGCCACGCGCTGAAGCTGACACGTCCAAGCGATCTACATAGAGATAACTTGTAGCTTCCATGACTACAAGTTGCGTCTTTGAACGCTAATCGATGAGATGGCAGCGGCCATTGCGACCGAGCGCCTTGACCGTCGACGGGAGAATCGCGCCATCGAACGCGGCGTCGAACTGGTTGCCCTGCACCTCCCTGAACGAGCGCCCGGTCGTATAGTTAGCACTGCCCAGCCTACTGTGACGTAATGCATGGCACACGACATCTCCCTCACAGGTGCTCGAGGAGAGTCAGCTGGCTCAGCGACTCCGGCACGCGTCCGATGAACCAGTTACTGTTCACTCGCAGCACGAGCAGTCCCTTGAGGTGCGAGAGCGTCGATGGGAGCGGGCCGGTGAGGAAGTTGTCGCTCACGTCTCTGCGTGAGGCGAGCACAGCACGCATGCGTGAGCGAGTGACCGAGTGAGAGACAGAGTGCGACTCTGCACGCGTACAGCTCCTTGAGGTAGCGCAGACCCGGACGCGCGAACTCGGACGGGATCGACCCCACGAGGTTGTTTCGCGCGAGGCGGCTGTCAGCCGAAGAGGTGAGCACTTCGTGGCATCAAGAGCAGCCGAAGCGAGTGGAGCGACAGCGTACATGAACTTGATGTGGCCATTCCGATCGCACGCGATCCCGTACCACTAATCCCAGAGAGCACAGCGAGAGCGGCCGTCAGCGCACAACAACTCCTTCCTCGAAGCATTCTGCTCAGTACGCACGCTATCAAGACACGGGTCGCTCATGTCGTTCTGGATGTCCCATTTGCGCTTCCAGGCCGGCCCTTGGGTCGCCCAGAAGAGCGCCTTCAGCGCGCCTCGCTCCGTGCGGCTGACGCCGACCTTTGCTGCGCTGGCATGTACCACGGTGGTGCCGGAGAAGAGTCGACACGACGTGTACGGCAAGAGCAGCAGCAGAAGCACAGGAAGTCCTCGACGCAGGAGCATGGTCAAGTTGCCCACCTTCAGAGTTCAGAGTATACTTATCTCGGCATCCGAAGACTCGCGTAACGGACGAAGATCGCGCCCCGCCCCTTCGTATCCTCCGAGACCTCGCGAAGCCTCCTCCTCCTCACGTCACCTCCTCCAGATCCGAAGCTGCTCGGCACCCGGCCCGCACGATGGCGTCTTCCAAGAGCCTGCTCATGAGCATGGGGACGGTCAGCATGTGGGGTTTCTCGCCAGGCTTCGACTTGCTCGAGCATACGCCAAGCAGCAGCACGTCGTCGAGCTCGGATACTCTCGACGCGGAGCCGCTCCGCGTCCTGCTCATCAGTCCGGGCGACATCCGCCACGTGCTCGCGACCATCGCACATCGGCGGCGCCATGCTGCAAACAACGCCCGCCCGCTGCACATCTACGTGTTCGAGAAAGCGCACGAGGTGCTGGCGCGCCACTTGCTACTGCTGCAGCTCGCGCAGGACTGGCAGCTTCCTCTACGTCAGCGCTGCAACCTCTTCCTCGAGGTCTTCGGGAACGCGCGCGTGCAGGTGTGGAAGTGCCTGCTCTTGGGTTTGCTGGGGCTGGAAACGGGTCGTGTCGAACTCACGTCGCTTGCGTCTCGCTAGGAACGCACAAGCGCGTACATCGAGGAGAAGGCGAGAGAGCTCATCGACCTGCTGCACAACGAGCGTGGGGTGCTCGCAGACCAGCTCGACCTCTCGCACCTTAAGATGCGCACGCGCGACGACCTCATCGACGCGTTCCGGAGCTGGTTCCAGAGCGTGCGCTTCGACGGTGCGTCTGGCGGTGTGTGTGTGTGTGTGTGGGTGTGGGGGGGGTAGCACAGTGAACTGACACGCTGACGCATTTGAGCGAACGCATGCAGTCGACAAGCTGCGCGACCACCGCCTTCGCCACTACTACGAAGTGCGCTACGACTACCGCAATAACCTCATCGACTGGGACTACACGGCAAGTGCGGCGCACGGCATCCAAGCAAGCGGAAGCGACAGGTTGCTCACTCCTGCCTTGTGATCTGTCGACGCACTCTAGATGAATCTCAAGAAGATCGAGAACGCGACCGTGATCCACGTCCGGCAGTTCCGCGAGTGGCGCAACTCCGGCATCGCGTTCGAGTTCGGCGACCAGACGTACACGGAGCCGAACCGCACGATGGCGGCGTACACGGAGGTGCGCTCTGCTTCATTCGAGGTCGGTAGTGTTCGCGTGGTCACCTACTCTTGACTCCTTGCCTTCCATAGGCGCACAAGAAGCGTCACGGCTCCGTGCTCTGTCGCGGCCTCTGGACCGACATCGTCATCGGCCCGTACCTCTCGTTCGGCGTGCGGAGCGACTCGCGACACAAATTCGCCCAGCAGCTCTTCGAGATCCACAACAAAGGCACCGGCGTGGAGCAGAACCGACACGTACGTTGTTGCGCTGTCGCGTCGAACTTCTAAGGTGGCGACATCGTGTTCCTTGCTCGACACTTTGACAACCTGCGGTGGTGCGCAGAACACAACGGAGGTCGCAGTGTTCAATGTGCTCTCGTACCTGTACGAGCTCGAGAAGGGCGAGCCGTACGTCATGAAGAAAGCGCACGACGTGTACAGCGGCATCGGCGAGTCGGAGCTCGACCAAGGCTCCGAGACGAAGCAGCCCGAGGCGTGTCCGAAGATCGTCGAAGTCGAGGACGATGAGAGCTCGAACCAGAGAGCGGAGAGGTGCGAGTGCGATCAGCAGGTTCAGCTCGTAGCCTTCAGTGATGCTAACGCGCATCCCACCAGAGATCAGCTCAAGATGAGCGCCAAGGAGCACGACGCGCGCCAGCGAGCGCAGACCATCTTCGAGACATTCGAGGGTGTCAAGATCATCCCGCTCACTGGCGACCTCGAAGACATGTACACCAAGAAGCGCTACAGCCGCAAGTTCGACCACGTCTTCCTCTCGACGCAGCACAGCCACACGCTGCTCAAGACGCCAGACGCGGACGACGCGAGGCGCTTGACCGACATCCTCGCGGACAACGCGGCTGTCAGCATCGAGTCTCCCGTGTGCGTTGTCTCGAGCGGGGATGATCTACAACACTGCTCTGTTGACGATACATGTTCCAACTAACTTCCTCGCTTCACCAGCTTCCTGCTGCCGCTCAAGGAAGCTCAGCGCGTGCTCTACGTCTCCAAGCTGCTCGACATGGCGGCCGCACACGCGCTCGAGCCGGCGTTCACGTTCGCGAACGGCACGAGCAGCGAGCCGACGACCGACGACCTGACGAAACTCGACACTGCGGTGCTTCAGTTCACCTTCACGCGAGCGCAGCCGATGGCGGACGCGACGAAGACGACGGCGGCGTAGACAGCGTCTCTCTCTCTCTCTCTCTCTCTCTTCCTCTCTCTCTCTCTCTTGAACACACTCCCTCGTGCTGTACACTATAAGTTATCAACAACACTTGCACTTGGTGTCGGTCACGCGCAGACTGCGCAGGAAGAGCGGGTACGCCACAAACTCCTGGCCGTCACTCGCCTGCTGTTGCTGCTCGTCCTTCTCGTCCGCCACTGACTGCCGCTTCTTCGCTCGGTGCGCGAACGACGCCGCCAACTGCTCCAGCTCTTCGCGGTTCAGCAGCGAGCCGTGCTGCTCGTTGATCACGTTCATGACCGCGATAAACTTCTCCTTCGCGATATACCCCATGCGCTTCCGGTCCAGCATGCGGAACAGCAGCTTCAAGTACAACCGCTGCTCGTGCAGCGAGTGCTTCACGCTGTCCACCAGCGTCTCGGCCCACGTGTTCCTCCTCGCCGCAACGCCAACCGGACTGCTCTCCGCTCCGCTCTCGTCGTCTGTCGCCGTCGACGGGTTCGCATCAGCCAGCGACGAGATCGCGCTCCAGCTCTCGAGGCGCAGCCGCCGCTGGAGCGTGCTGTCGGGCGAGAACACGTCCTCGAACACCTCCCAGTCCAGCCCGCGCTGCTCCTTCTCGCGCCGCATTGTCACGCCGTAGTAGTTGCGGAGAATCGAGTCGTACAGCAGCTTCGCGTCCTTCTCGTCCAGCGCTGGCGTGATGTTCAGGCGCTTGGACGCCTCGAAGACGTCACGCTCCTCCAACCGGAACTTGCCCTCCTGATCGAACGCCACGAACGCGTCCTTGAGCGACTTGAACTGCGTCGAGTCCTGCAGATGCGAGCCGAACTGGTGCAGCAGCTCGATCGCGCGCACGTCCTCTCCGTCGAACAGATCCTGCAAGACGTCCGACTGGCTCACCTCCGCGAAGAACGCACAGAACTCGGGGAAGTCCACGAAGCCGTCGCGGTTCTGGTCCATGTGCTGCATCAGCTCGAAGATCTGTTGCTCCGAGAGACTCTCCGCGAGCACCAACCCTCTCTGCAGTGTCGTGCGGAACACGTCGTACGTGACGAGTCCGTTCTGCACGAAGCTGTTGTTGCTGCGGCGCGACGCGACGCTCATGGAGCCTCCTGCGACGCTCGCCGTGGTCTTCTCCGGACTCGTGCCTTCGACTACTTTGGTGCTCGAGAGCGACGTGAGATGAAAGAGCTCGAACGCCGCTTGGAGCTTGTCCTGAGGCGACCGCTTCGGGTCGCTCGTCGGTGCACCAGCGGTCTGCGCAAGCGCTCGCGAGAACCCCGACCAGATCTCTTGCGCCACTTGCTTCTTCCAGTCCGCGTTACCGCCGCCGAGCTCCACCGTGTACCGGTTGAGGAAGTTCTTGTAGTCGACGCCGCCCGCGTCGTCTCCTTCTTCAGTCGCGAGCTGCCGAAAGTACGACAGGAACATCACTTGGATGCCCAGAGTGGACTGCAGCACCTCCTTCCACTGCAGCTTCGTCACTCTCCCCGTCGCCGCCACGTCCACTTGCACGAACGCCGCGAGCAGCGAGCTCTTCTTCTCGCAGATGAGCTCCACGAGCGACATGAGCGTGCGGCGCTCCAAGCGCACCGCTTTCTGCCGCCACTCGTTCTTCCCAGCATCCCGCAGCTTCTGCAACGGCTGCGCGTAATACTGCACCACGTGGGGCTTCACGTCGCCGTGTTCGACCGCCTGGAGCTGCACGAACGCGCCCTTGTTCGTCTGCGAGCCGCAGTAGCTCGACGCCGAGAACACTGTGAGAAGCAGCCCGTCGTGCGTGATGTCGTAGCCTTCCTCTCGGCACTCGTGCGACCGGATGACGAGGCAGAGGTGGTTCAGCTGGCAGAACCGGCGCGTGATGTCTGGTCCGAACTCCACTCCAGCGCCCCGCCCCGACGGCTTCCACCCGTCTCGGTCGCGCGGGTCGCTCCACAGCAAGTGCGTGAACAGCTCGTCTTCGCGGAGCGTGCTCTGGGTCGGGATCTCGCGCTGGTGCTGGATCTGGAGCAGCTCGTCGATGCGCACGTTGTCGTGGTTGCTCAGCCCGCCGTGCACAACGAACACGCTCTCGTTCACGAGCGAGAAGAGTGGGAAGAGCGTGAAGATGTCCTCGAACATCTGGAACAGCGTCGTCGGCGAGTAGTTCGGCGACGAGCTCAGTCCTTCCCAGCCGAGTGTCTCGTCGTTGTCTGTGTTGTACTTGACGTACACCTCGTCCTCGAACCCGAACACCTCATTGATCATACGCTCCTCGTGGTTCCCGCGATTCAGGAACACGAACTTGGGGTACAGCAGCTTGAATGTTAGCAGCAGCAGCATCACCTCGACGCCGTGGGAGCCGCGGTCGACAAAGTCGCCATTGAACAAGTACCACGTCTTGGCGCTCGGCACGCCGTTCTTGTCGAGGATCGTGAGCAGGTCTTCGAGCTGTCCGTGCAGGTCGCCGACGACGATGAGCGTGACGCCCGGCGGGATGTTAATCGCGTTCATCGGCGACGCGTGCACGACGCGGAAGAGCTTGTCCGCCTCCTCGAGGATCTGGTGCACGTACACGCGGTGCAGCAGGATGCCGTTACGGAACTGGTCGATGAGCTTCGTGACCGTGTCGAGCCGCAGCGGGAAGACGACGTGCACGCCACGGTAGAGCGCGAGCGACGCGCGCGCCTTGTCGCCCTCGCTCTGGTCGGCGTCGTCGGCGGCGCGCGGGAACTGGTGGAACGTCTCGAGCGAGCCAAGCGCCGGGATCATCGAGTGGAGCTCCGTGATGCTCGTCGACTTGCCGAGGATGCGCACCATCTGCACCGTCTTCTGCTCCTGCACGGCCTCGAGCAGGTTCCACGTGCTGAAGTTGAGCTGCGTGCGGAAGAGCGATTGCGACAGGTGCACGCGGATCGCGTTCTTGATGCGGTTCGCCGACACGACGGCCTCCGAGTACAGCGCGACGAACTCGAGCGGGAAGCGGCGCGCGGCGGCGCCCGGGCGCTTCTCCAGCGCGACGTTCACGAACGCGTGCGCGTCCTCCGCGTCGTCGGCCGCGTCGACCTGCGTCACCCGCCCGGCGTACACGCCGTACACGAGCACGCGCGTGCCCGTCTTGAGCGCTGAGCGCTGGATGCGGATCGGCGAGCAGTCCCGGCAGATGCGCACTTCGTCGTAGTAGCCCTGCATCGGCAGCCGGGGCGCGAACACCGAGCACTCGTCGCACATGCACGTGCCGCACTTGCTGGACAGAGGAGCGTTAGATACACCGGAGCTATCGAGGGGAGAGACAACGAACGAACGAACGCACCGGCAGTGGTGCGGCCGGAAGAGGAACGAGAAGAGCTTCTGGCACACGAGGCACGCGGGCGAGTTGGGCGCCCAGATGGGCCGCAGCGCGAGCCGGAAGGCGCGCTCCCACTTGGCGAACGTCGCGTCGTTCGCGGCGCGCAGCCTCCACGACATGAGCTGCCCTGTGGGCGAGTACCCCGCGAGGCTCATCTCGAGCTGCCGCCGGTTGAACGCGAGCCCGCGGCGCAGCAGGTCGGCCGCGTACTCGTCGTCGCTGCGCGCCATCTTCTCCTTCGCGTGCAGTGACGCGCTGAGCATCATCACCCCGCGCAGGTGCTCGTTCGTGAGCGTCAGGTGCACGCGGCGGTGGGGGGCCCCGTGGCTCCCATTCCCGAGCGGCAGCTCGTAGTAGCAGAAGCGCCCGTTGCGGAAGAGCAGGAAGTACCGGAAGTGCGCGTAGTCGCCGAGCTTGATGAGCGCGCCTTCCATGAGCTTCGCGTGCTCGGCGTAGTTGGACGCGCCCGGCGGCTCATCGCCCGCCACCGGCGCGCCGAGCAGCATGTGACTCATCCCCCACGCGCCGCCCGTGCGGTTCGAGAGGCTCTCTGCGGCGTCGAGCGACGCGGGCGCAGAGCTGGAGTCCGAGTCGCCGCCCGCCAGCCCGCAGCACTCGAGTGCCATACCGGATTTTTAACGGAAATGACTTGGGGTTTGTATACTACAGATGTTGCGATATGGGAGAATGATCATCGGGAGAGAGGAACTGCAACACCAGCAAGATGAACACATGACGCATTGCTGGGAACACATGCCACTCGGCACCCACGATGGAGGAAGGACGATGTTCCGGTACAACAAACACCGGAACTCCTACCGACGGAGTCGAGGAAAGCAGCTTGATGGGAACGGATCGCTCGCGTCGCCAACTGTGCGATGTGCAGCGTTCGCTTCTCCGGATTGCCAGTTTGCACCGATGCAGCGCATCCAGGTCTGCGATGCCGCCGCGGCGGGGCGGATGCTCTCCGTGTCGACGGAGTTGCAGGAGGTTCGCATGCTGCTGTCGAGCGACCATCCGGTGCTGACCGCTTCTTGGAGACATCGGACAGTAGCGCAACTGACTATCGGCACGTACTCACCTTTGCCGTCGACTTCGTCGACGCCGCCAACGACGCTCCTGTCGCACGTGTTTAGCGACACACCGGAGCGTGTCGACACCGGTCGGTTCTTCATCGAGGTGCTGCAGTCGGCAGTTGACGGGCTGCGCATGATGGCTCCGGTCGGACTGAACGCGCGAATCGAGGTTGGGCGGCTGCGCGAGCTCACGGTCCACCGGAGCGTCCTGGACTCTCACGCGTTCGCGTGCCTCTTCTCCGCGCTGCCGTACACGCGCACGCTCGAGGCGCTGTGCATGGAGGAACCGAACGCCACTCGCCCGTGGGAGCTCCCGAAACTCGAGTGCGCGTGGCTCGCTTACGCGATCTTCCATCCGTCCGCCGCGACGTCGAGCTGGAGGCGACTCGAGCTGCGCAACTGTGACCCGTTCTGCATCGATGAGATCCTCAATCTGCCGCCTGACCGCAAAGTGGAGATCCTCTCCGTGACGCGGCTCTCGAGGCTCCAGCGGAACAAGAAGAGGAAGCAGGCGAATCTCAGAGCGCCAGCGAACAATCCGCACCTGCCGCAACCAGAGCAAGCTTCAGCGGCTATTCCGATGCCGTACGAAGGCGAGTCGCTCGCTCCTCGAGTTGCGTGCATCCGCGAGAACACAGCCATCCATGCTCTCTCAGATGCGACGGCGACGTGCCTGCTCGTGCTTGCGAAGCAGAAATGGCTTGAGGCGTGCCACCTGCAGACTCAGCAGTGGCTGTGCGTGCTGGTGCCAGGCTTCGGGCTCGGCTGGGTGCGTCGAGATGCCGTCGAGGCAACCAAGAGATGGACGCCAGGAGCGCGACATGACCAGCCCTCGAGCACACTATCTCTGGCGCCTTCGCTCACGTCGCTGAAGCTCAAAGGTGAGTGCCTGAGCATGGCGCGAACGAAGTCCCTCGTACGTGCGCTTGGTTCCTCGCTCGAGTCACTCGAGCTCCAGACTGGTCGCATGAACAACTACCTGCTCAAGGACATCGCGAAGTCGTGTCCTCACCTCCGAGCGCTTCAGATCAAGACCAAGTTCCTCAAGCTCAAAGGCAGCGCGCTTCGAGAGTTCTTCTCCGACACTGCAGTCGCTCGTCGACTCCGCTCGCTCACGCTCAACTGGGGGATCTGCAACCCTCGCGTGCTCCTGGACTTGCTCTCGAACTCGCACCAGTATCCTGTTGCGAACGCGCTCGAGGAGCTGCACCTCTGCTACGTTCCTCCACTGGACTACTTGAATCGCCACAGAGACTTTGTCAGCATGCTTCAGCAGAACCTCGTGCTCGAGAGGGTGTACTTGAGCGGCGGCGCGCAGTTCGAGCAACTTGCGGTGCTTCGCGGCTTCAGTGGGGAGGTCGTCGCGTACGAGAAGACAGTGCGAGAGCGTCTGGCGTTCCTCAGCGTTGTCGCGGCGAACCAGCAGCGATCCGAGCTCTCGACCTCGCAGTCTCTCACTCGAGGCCGAGAGCTTGTCACGCGTGCACTGCCAGCTCGACCAAGCGTGTTCTGCAACCTGAGTGTGGATCTGATGAAGCTCATCTTCGCGTTTGGTGTCACGCAGCGCGTGGTTGGGTCGTGGCCGCCAGTGTCGTCGTGATCGAGAACGAGATGAGAGAGGAACACGCAGGCGTTAGCACCGAGGCGATCACGTTGTGCAGGTGGAACACGACGACCTCAGATGCCTCCGAGGTCTTGCGTTCCTCGCGACACAAGCTACTTCCCAGGCAAACTCGACCTCTTGAAGTCGCGAAGAGGCACGAACTCAAAGTGGTGACTAAGCGCTCGACGCAATGAGCAAGGAAGAGCAGCCCGGAGGCAACGATGTGGAGCAGCTGCTCAGCGCCACGGCTACGAAGAGCAAGCTCGACAAGCTCATGACGGACTTCGCCACCTTCGACGACGTCATGCGCGTCGGCACTCGCGTGAGTCTTTCGTAGCGCTGCGACGTGCGACTTGCCCGCTGTGTGTGTGTGAACACGAACTGACATCGTTGGCTGCTCCGGCGCTCGCGCTCGTGCGTGCTGCTCGCGTGTATCACCTGTGGACAGCAACGCAAAGAGCGCGACGAGTTCCGGCTCGCAGAGATGAAGCAGGAGATGGCGCGGCTCGAGAAGAAGCTCGAGACGGAGACCAAGAAGCGCGTCGAGATGAACAAGTCGCTGCAGAACTACTGCGACGAGCAGGTCGCGCTCATGACGCACAACTTCGAGACACTGCTGGCCGAGCGCGCCAAGCAGGTGAACGACCGCCTCGACGCCCTCGCGCTCGAGATCGCGGGCGTCCAGAGCCTCGTGGAGCAGGAGAAGGTCAACATCCCGCTCATGATCGAGAACAAGACGAACGAGCTCACGCAGAAGCTCGTGGCGTTCATGGACGCGTTCGAGCACGAGCGCCAGCGCCGCGCCAACCAGGAAGAGACGCTTCTCAAGCGCTTGAGCGACCACGAGCACGCGACTGCCGAGGCGTTCGAGCGCGAGCGGGTACGCTGGGCTCTGACGGTTCTCGTCGTATCGCGAGTGTTTGTTTGACCGGTGCTCACTCTACTTCGTTCGTCAGCGAGACCGCGAGCACAAGTACTCGGAGCTCAAGAACGCGCTCGACACGTACACGTCGAACCGGATACGCGGCGACGAGCGCTTCCAGACGTTCGCGCAGGACGAGATCGCCAAGATCCAGAACACGCTCGTGGCCGAGGCGCAGGTGCGCGCTCTGCGTCCTTCTTGTGTCGGTGCGGAGGTCGCACTGGAAAGCTCACCGCTTGGGATGTGTGGGTGCTGCGCAGTCGCGAGAGCGCGAGGACGACGAGATCATCGAGGCGCTCAACCGGTACACCGCCAAGTTGCAGGACAGCCTCAAGGTCATCACGAGCCCCGACGCGTAGAGTGCAGAGCTCGTGCCGCGGATCTACAGGCGGATGCCCGCGGCGTTCTATTCCGCATCCACCGCCTCGCTTTGCTGGCTTCCTTGTCCGGGCGACCGCCTCACGCCGCACGCGTGGTCTCTCTGCCTGCCGTGCCTTCCTCTCGCAGTCTGCGCGAGTCTAATCTTCCGTGTCGGCGCTGTCGCTATCGCTCTCGCCGGTGCTGTCCTCGGCTTCACGAGCCGTGATCTCGCTCAGCATGAGTTGGTACTTGGCCACGACGCGCTGAAGCGCGCGGTTCGTCGCGATCGTTGGCAGGATGTGCGTCTTGAGCACCTCGCGCTTGCTCTCGCCCTGCGCACGAAGCCCACCGCTTCGATAAGGATGCCGAGCTCACATTCCGTCTGTCAGCACTCTCGCAACACGCACCAGCACGGCGGAGTTCCACTGCTCGCCGTCGTCATCCGTGCTTGCTGCTGATCCGTTCGCTTCGTGCTTCGATGGCATCGACGGTCTGCGGTGGAGAAACGAACGTCGAGAACAACGTCAGCAACGTCCCGACGCATTGGGCATCTATCTCTTTCGAGCACGCACGCATGGAATGGACCCATCATGTCGGCGCACAGGTCATCGAGGCGGTCGACGTCTTCGTCCTGCGCCAAGAAGCGCGCGTACGCTTGGATCCTATTGAACACTCGAACAGCGATTGCCATCATCATCAACACACGTGAGACTCCGTATTCGACGGCGACATTGTCACATCCGACTTCGCACCAGTACAGGTACTCGGTCGGACTCTTGAGAGAGATGGACGCCACCACTTGGTGCTCCAGATGCGATCGTGTCACGTTCCGCTGCGTCAGCGCGTCCGTCATGCCATCGAGCATCGCCGACGCGATCCCGCGCTGCGTGCGGCTGTAGCCCGACGCATTCTGCAGCCGACGAAGAGGCCCGACCTGTACGACCAGCAATAATACAGCGTCAGCACATTCGTCAGCGGCATCCATGGCGCATGTGCTTCTGCATCGTACCGGGATGTCCTTGGTGGCGACCGCGTCCGTCACCAGCGACGAACTGAAGTCCGAGAACACGAAGCTGTCGTCTGCGACTCGCATCCTGCATCGAACGAGATCCAGTGCACAGGTCAGCAACTGACCAACCTTCTATCACTGCACCACAGCTCGACTCACCAGCACCCCATGCACAGATCGAACGTGTACGAGATCAGACTCGACGCCCCCCTGGTCTCGGGATGCGACTTGGCGAATGTCAGAATCGGCTGCCCCTTGACAGTGATGTGGCATCGCAGCAGCGTGAGACGCCGCGCATCGCTCGGATCCGCCACATTCGTGATCGCCTCAATCGACTCCGACAGCGTCAGTTTGCGCTTGGAGACATGCCACACTTTCAGCACGCCGCTTGTGAGGATCACGAGTAGGTACGGCGACTGCTTTGGGCTGCACTCGAGCAGCGACAACGCACTCCCGAGTGCTGCAGTGTCCGAGCAAACGAAGTCAGTCACATCATGCACCGATATGAGACGCTTCCCCATACAAACGATGCACGCACCAATACAAGGGAACAGTCGCCGACCGCTGAGACTGACGATGTACAAATCCCCATTGTCGACACCAATCGCAGAGAACACGGCGTTGCCGACCACGCTGACAACTCGACCGGGGAATCGGTCGATCCATTTGACGCTCCCGCCTGCCGAGCACTGCACGCTCGAATACACTGGTCCGAGCTCTGGTGGGCCGCATAACAAGTGGCAAACGCAGGTTTGAAGCACATCATCAGCATACACCCCATGCCAGGGGCAACTCAGGGCAAACGCACCGACGGTCTCTTCGGCTTGCGTGCTCTTCACATTGTGCACATGCACCTCCACCACGGCGACCGAAGTAGCCGTTGTCGTGCTGGTGCTGATGTCGATCTCGGCCGTAAACTGCAGGCGAAGAGGAAACTCGGGCATCAACTGCACTCCGTTTCCCGAAGAAGTGGCGCTCTCGCTACACGACCACAGCACACCCATACATCCAACAACGTCGGTCACCGCACGTGCTTCACGAACTCCAGACTCATATGACTATCGCACCTGGTGTTGAGGGACTTGGATTGGCGCGGAGCGAGCTCTCGCGCCTTCGACGCCGTAGCTTGAGCCGCACTGGCGGCTGCAGCACGCTCTCCGTCCACGCGCTTCCGCTTCAGAGACAGCTCGGAGCTCTTCTTCCCTTCCGACTTCGGTGGCACTGTCGTTCCAGGTGTTGGGATGGACGATTCTGCTGGAGCTCCATTATCTGCAGGAGAATGCCGAGCTGGGGGTGCAAAGGCGTCGTTCTCGTCGCCTGAGGGCGCTCCTGGCACCATCTCGTGCGGCCCCACGCCAGAGCTCAGCGTGCCAGTCATACGAGCATCGAGCAGCTGGACATCCGACACGGTCGGCGACACGGACGGCCCCAGGATGTTCCGAATGTGGTTCTCTTTCGACGCCGCGTTCGTCGTGATCGGCTGCGGCGCCGAAGTCGACGGCACAGGCGTTGACGCGGCAACAGCAGCGCTACTGGACGACAGGAGCACCGGCACGATGCGCTTCTTGTCGCTCTTTCTGTGAACCGACAGCACGTTGACTGTTTGAACACTGGTCCCTGTCGCAACAGGAGCAGTAACAGTAGCGGTTGACTTCCTCTTCGGAACGAGTGTGTTGACGCCGTTCGACGGTGCAGTAGGAGCCGACGACGGTGCTCCAGACTTCTCTTCCAGCTGACTCCCACAGCAAAAGAAGCGTCAGCATCTGCGCACCTTCAGCAGTGCAATCAAAGCTTCGTCATCTCATACCTGCAGCTGGATCGGGTTCTCCACCAGCGTCGACGCAAGTGTGATTCCTGCGCGAGAGCCATACTAGCGACACGCATGATACCCGCGATCAGTGCGTGAGCACGGCAACAGACACCGCGCTAACCACCAGCAAGCAGCAAGCAACCGAACACTCACCTTGGCTTGCAGTAGCTTGCTCTGGCGCACGTCCGAGATCGGCATCCCGATCTCGCCAGCCTCGAACTGGAAGCAGCAGATCGAGCCGTCGAGCGACGACGCCAGCAGGATCGACGAATTCGCTGACCACGAGAGATCCGTCACGGACGCGTCGAAGCAGTCGACGATAACCGCGAGCGGCCGCGCCATGTGCGCGAGCCAGATGCTCACCGTCGCGTCGTCACCGCCCACCGCGCAGCACGCAAACTCCTTGTCCGGCGCCGCGTCCGTTGCCAGCAGCTTCGGGTTGAAGCGCGCGCACGTGACCACGCCCTGGTGGCCGACGAACTTGACGTCGTTCGACCACGTCGCGCGGTCCAGCACCGCCGCGATGTTCTTCTTCGATTTGAACGCGTGCGTAGCGCAGAGCGCAGAGCCGTCCGGCGACCACGACAGGCGCCGAAAGTGCGACTTGGACGCGCACGACTCGAACGGCTCGGAGATCACTTCGGTCTCCTGCAGCGAGCAGCAAGCAGACATTGTCGGTCACCCACGTAGCTTTTATCAAGCACGTACGTCTCCCTCATTACCTTCCAGTCGTCCACGCGCCACAAGCGCACAGTCTTGTCCTCGCCCGCGCTCGAGAGATACTTGCCGACGGGGTCCCACGCCACGCCCTTGACCCAGCCTGTGTGGCCCGCGAGCGTGCGCAGCGGCTGGTTCATCACCGCACTCACGCCGCCGGCGACGCCGATGTCCCACACAAGTATCGTGTTGTCGATGCTGCACGTCGCAAGCATGCGGTCGTCCGGAGACCACGCGACGTCCTGCACGTCTGCAGAGACCGATGGTTAGCTTCTCCAGTATCCTATAACAGCCCCAGCAGCCCCAGCAGCCCCAGCACTTGCCCATCGTGTGGCGCTTGAGCGTCGAGCAGCGCACCCAGTTCTGCTTGTTGGGCTTGGCATTCGAGCCGAAGGGCACAGGCGGCGGCGCGCCGGGTTGCAGCTCGTAAAGCAGCACGAGCTGGTCGTCCGAGCCGGACGCGAGGTACCTGCTCATTGGCGTCCAGCGTTAGCATTCGCTTTCTCTCGTAGGCGGGAGTGCGCGCACCACGCACCGGCCGTGCGCCGCCCAGCGCACGCAGTTCACCGCCTGCTGGTGGAACGCGAGCGTCGCGAGCAGCTCGAAGGTCGCGACGCCGTCGCCATCCTGCGGCTCGAGCGACCAGATCTTCACGCCGTTGTCTACCGCCAGTGATGACGTTAGTCGTCAGGGCCCTAATGCACTCTAATAGTACTCAGCAAGCGCGCGACGCACCGCCGCCAGCTGTGGCGAAGAGCGGGAGACTCGGGTGCGCGTCAACGCCGTAGATCGCGCAGGCTGCGTCGCGTCACGTGGGGAGAGAAGCACCGTAAGCGAAGGAAGTATACGCACGACGCAGCTCGTACAAGCAGGTGCGCACTCGTCTCCGGCGAGCTCTCGTGCTTCACGTCCGCTGGCTTCTCGAGCAGCATGCTGCTGCTGGTGGTGTCGGCGGTGTGCAATTGCGAGTGACTTGCTCTTTGTATGCGAAGTTGGCAGATTATTTAGACTTGGTTTCACTAAACCGAATATATATGATATATAAAGTGCTCACACTTGAAGTCTGGTGTATCAAGAGCTCCTCGACGCAGTGGCACATCCAGAACCTCGATGCTGACTTTGCCAACTTCATCGACAGGCTGCAGCCTCAGCTGCCAGCTCAGCCTGACGACGGTCTCTTCTTCAAGCCTCGGCGCCGGTCCTCCCGCTTCGACCGCACGCACTTCGAGTCACATCCTGAGAACCTGCCCGCCAGTTGCGAGAATCCCTCGCGCGACGCACACAACCTCCTCGTCCTCTCAACTGCCAGTTCCGAGACATGGCACTGCTCCTGCTGCTGCTGCTGCTGCTCGTGGCGGCTGAGCGCTCGAGCGCGCGGCTCTTCCTGCCGCAGCGCTTCCCGCTACCCGTGGTGACAAGCTCCTTCGACGCAATCCCAGCGCTGGCACTGAGCGACTTTGAGCGCGACGCGCTGCGCAGCTGCCCGTGCACCGACGCGTCGCAGTGTCTGCCGCTGGCGTTCGGCGGTGGTGGTGGCGGTGGAGATGACAACCAGCAGACGACGGCGAAGACAAACAAGACGAAGAAG
>JAASFH010000233.1:0-26788 GCA_023333695.1 Globisporangium yorkense
AAGGAACATGTCCATCTGGCGACAGTTTCACTTTTGTGAAAAAGATAAAAAAATTGGCGAATTTTATATTAATGGGTAGGGTTATCTGTCCAGCAGATTATTATAGACTGCCCAATAGAATCAATTTATGTTAATGCCAGATCTCCGTCATTTTACGCTGCGAACAACTTTTTGCCATGTTAAAATTGATTGATATTCATAATAAGTGAAGGTTTATCTATATCAACAAATATTATAGATAAATCTTGATTATTTTGATTCCATTGTTCGTGTCAACCTGTGGATAAACCTTGAAGTGACTTCGTCAACACAATAGGAATTCCTAGGTTGGAGCATTCTGTTGCAGCTCAGAACCCTACGCGATTGCGGCACCGATCTCTCTGTAGCAGGCAGCGCTCTTCCGCTTCGTGCTCGCAGCTGCTCCAACCTTTGCTTGAGCGCGGAGAGTGGTGCTTGTGCTTGCAGAACGCAAGGTCGACTTGCTTTCAAAAGACGGGCTCGTCCAGCAAAATGGCGCCATGTGGCTGTTCGTGGTCACGAGGACATCCTGTGAATTCGAAGCAAAGGGCGAAAGGCTCGCACTTGCTCAAAGGCGCTTGAAGATCGCGATGGCGGAAGAAGCGGTCGAGTCTAATCCAGCGATTAGACTTGCAAGCAAACCAAGCAGCAGGAGCTCGACGATAGGCAAGACCTTGAAGTTGTCACCCAATCTCGAGGTCGAGGTTGGCCACTCGTTTTTCGCATGGCCGTATAGCTCTTTCGCTTGCTGGATTATCGCAAAGAAGAGGCGCGAGCCTGCCAGGCGCTATACTCCTCGTCGCGGATCGCGTCGGGTCCGCACATTGTAGCATGATATGACCTGCGTGGCTGCATACCCCTTGCGAACTCGCGCGTCTCCCTGCTCTGCACCGCATCCGGCCATCTGAGATGCGCGACACGGCTTTAGCCGAACCTACATCGCGCTTTAGCGCTCTTGTCAACCTAATAAAAGACTTTCCCTATAATGACAATACAAAATCCCTATATAACGAATGGCCATCCCTATATAACGAAATATCGCCCCTAAATAACAAAATGTTGCTCCTATAATAACGAGCTGGAAGGTAAACACAAGTAGGCGCTTTCCCCTATTCTGTGTGGTTGTGGTGTGGATTGACAGGCGGTCGCACGCCAGGAATGCAAAGCCAGGACCGTAAAGCTAGACCAACCTAGAGAGCGATTTGACGCAAAACACACTGTTTTGCAGCAAAGAGCACGATTTACGCCCAGTGAGAGTTTGTATTTCCCCCAGCTCGTCGTTCTCAGTCGCGCTTTCGCCGAGAACACCCCACACACCTATATAGAGCAGCATGAGTGAGCGCCGCGTGGTCGCCGACGGCTGGGGCTCCGGCAGCGTCTTCTGCGCCGACTCGAGCCTGCGCTTCATCTACGAGAGCCAGCAGCCGTCGTCGTCGTCTTCCGCGCACCCGTCGGCCGCCGCGCTCTCGTCGCTCTCGGCCGCCAGCCAACTCAACAAGCAGCCCCACCACAGCCACAGCCACCCAACCGTCGCCAACTCGTTCATGGACCAGCTCAAGAGCACCAGCGGCTACTACGACGCCACCAAGAGCAGCAGCGTGTTCCCCGGCAAGCGGCCGCGCGAGAACTCGGTGGACGGCGACGGCGTGGACCACTACGAGGCCGACATCGCGCGCGCGTGCACCGCCATCAACCGTCGGGTACCGAGTCTGCCGCACTCGTACCGCGAGTGCTCCGTGTGTCTGAGCGAGAACGCGTACGCGCAGATCGCGCTCTGCGGCCACACGTTCCACGCGCAGTGCTTCCTGCGCTGGTTCCGCACGAACCGGTCATGCCCGCTCTGCCGCGGCCCCGTCGACAAGATGGAGCTCGCGCCGGTCGTGACCGTGCAGGACGACATCGAGGCGCTCATGGCCGGCATGGACGAAGAGCCGCTCGACATGGACGCCAAGAGCCTCGTGGACCCGCTCATGGGCGGCTCGGACCTCATGTCCTTTCTCGACTCGGACTTTGACACGGACATGAACATGGCGGCGCTCGACGACATCCCAGCCGTCGACATGCTGAGTCAGGACATGGACATGATGGACATGGACATGGACGACGCGCCACTCAAGCAGGACAGCAGCAGCAGCAGCAGCAGCAGTACACAGAGCTTTCTGGCGCCGAAGCAGGAGCCAATGAGCGCCTTCGTCGCGCCGCCGCCGCCGCCGCCCGCGGCTCCGATGCAGTTCGCGCCGTCGTCGACGATGCCCAACTACTGGAACGTGCTGAACCAAGGACTCTCGAGCATCCCGCCGGCGCTGCCGAACCCGATCGCGACGAACCCGCAGCACCACCACAGCCACAGTCACAGCCACACCCCGAGCCAGCAGCGGATGGTGCACATCGCACCGAAGCCGGACGCCAGCGCACTGCCGAGCCACCTCGCGCAGCCGTCGGCATCGACGGTCGGGTTGCTCAGCAAGGCCGCTCCGAGCTTCCAGCAGCGGGTGCTCGTGGCGCCTCCAATCGCCGCGCCGCGCGTCGTGTCGTGCCGATGCACGGGTGGATGCCGCAACGGCCGCTGCGCGTGCGTCAAGGAGGGCGGCATGTGCGGCGTGTCGTGCCGCTGCACATCGTGCAAGAACCCATTCCTGATGGTGAAGGCCGCGGGCGCGGACATCGACGCGCTGCTCCAGGACAGCTGCTTCATGCACAACGTGTCGAAGACGCGCGACATGGTCCAGCGCCTGCAGGAAGGCGTGACGGTACCGTGCTGTAACCGCGCGATCAAGGTGATCGACTGCGTGCAGGGGTTCACGTGCGCGCCGTGCCAGCGCCGCTTCGACTTCTCGTGGTGCACGAACAAGCTCGTGGACAGTGAGAAGACGCCGCGCAACCACTGCGACATCTGCAAGCGCTGCTGCGACCACCGCGACGTGCACTGCAACGACTGCGGCCGCTGCTACTTCGCGGGCGTCGCGACGAGCCTGCCATGTCCGTGCAAGGAAGCCACGCACCACAAGAAGCGCCGCGAGAACGCGGAGAGCGACAGCGGCGGCCACGCCGCGAGCAGCAGCGCCGCCGCGAAGGCGCGCGCAGCAGCAGACGACGAAGAAGAGGGCGAGGGCGAGTGCTGCATCATGTAAATAAGAGACCTCAAGGCACTCGAAGCGCCCACCAGCCTCTGCGTCGGCGGCGCGAGCAACACGCGCTCATGGGCTTCGTTTTGCTGCGGTGGTTCGCCAACCAAGAGCCGCGTAGAAGCCAATGCACGCAGACACACACACACACATACACACACAGAATGAAGGAAGGTCATGCATGCGTTTACTTGTCGGGATGATCGATCGTCTTCGGGTGGCGGTCGGGTGACGCTGCTGCTGCGCTCTCTTCAGCAGACACGCGCTAGCTCTGGGACTTGAGCACGCGGAGGTCGTTGAGGAAGCTGATGACCTCCTTGGAGAACGTCGGGAGGTCCACCTGACCGCTCCAGTGGAGGAACTCGCCGTTCTGGCGCGCCGCGGCCTCATACTCCGGCGGTGACAGGATCTCCTTGATGTACGCCGGCAGGAACGACTGGTAGAACGACGGGAAGTCGGCCGCCGCCACGCGGTGCAGCAACTGGATCACCTCTTCTTGCAGCAGGTTCATTTCGCCGCGAGTCAGCAGGTTCATCAGCGTCGACAGGAAGCCCATGCGCAGTTCGGTCTGGAAGCCGCTGAACGAGAAGAGCCCGTGCGCCTTGTCGACGCGGTCCAGGAGCGACAGCACCTGCGCGCATAGGCGCGGCGATAGGCTCGAGCCTTCGCGGCTGAGCACGCCCGCGACACTCTGGAAGATCGAGAGGAAGTACGTGTGCGCGACGTCCGACGAGTACCCGCGTTCGCGCTGGCCGTCTGCATTGAACGTGACGCTCGGCGAGACGAAGAACCGGTAGTGCTTCTCCAGCAACTGCTCCACGAGCGCGACGAAGTACCCCAAGATCACCGCGTCGCTCTCAGGGTGGGAGAAGATTGACTGTCGGGAGATCAAACAACCGCTCATCGTGAGCTCGTCCGGTTCCTACTCGCCGCTCTTCGCACCAACGCCGAACGCACCTCTTTCAACGGACCGAAGCACAGCTCCAGGATGTTCTGCAGGAACGACGCGAACACGGACGTCGGCTCCTCGATGACGATCCGGAGTAGCTGCAGGAACCCGCAGAGCACCATCAGCCCCGAGTTGCCGTTGCTGTTCAGACTGTACACACACAACCACATGAGCTCATGCGCCATCGCAACACCCACACAAAGTAACAGCAGCTCGTCAACACACTCACATGGCCGACAGGTGCGAGTCGCTGAAGATCTCGACGAACACGCGCATGAGGTCCGCGACGCTCTCCTTCTGCATCTCCTTCCGGACTGACTTGAGCAGCTGTGCGTACAGCCGGATGATCTCGTTCACGACCTTGAGCGCGCTCCGCACTTGTGCCTGGCCGTTCGCACCGGACGAAGACGCCTTGCGGATCGCACTGAAGTAGGTCGTCATGAGCGACATGAGCGGCGGGAACGAGCTCTGGTACGCTGAGAAGAACGCGTCCTTCGCCACCTTCGGCTTCATCTCCACCGACCGCGCCAGGCAGCGCACCAGGTAGCAGTCGCGCTGAATCTGGGACACCATCACGCGCTCCAGCACGCGGTGCTCGTTCTGCTGCAGCGTCAGCGCCGACTGCTCAAGCGACTCGCGGATCGGCAGGATGAGCTGGCCGTACGCTTCCCCCCACTTCTGCACCGACGCCTCGCTCGCAGCCGCACTGGCGCCGCGAAGAGAGATCGCCGAGTTCAGGATCGAGTTCGACATGGACGTGTACAGGTCGCCTTGGATCGTCAGCGGCAGGTGCAGGCTGAACTGGTGGATGTTGTTCTCCAGCTGCGACATCGACGGCACTTGCACGAGGTCGTCGTAAGACAGCACGAAGCCGAGGTTCGCGAGCAGCTGCATCGAGTTCTGCATCACCACCTGGGGGGACGGCACGATGCTCGTGTCCAGCGTGTTGAGCAGCACGCGCAGCACGCTCTCGGTCGCGTTCAACACGTCCTGGCGCGCGCCGCTCTGGATGACGAACGGGATGCAGCTCAGGCAGAACCGGATCGACGTCAGCCCTTCGCACTGGAGCTCACAGAAGACGTCGCCACGAGTCTGCAGGCGGTGCAGCACCATGTAGTCCGTGAGCGTGATGAAGAGGTGGAGGATCCGCCAGCCCGCCATCTGGCTGCCCATGTCTTGGCTCGTGCTGTAGTACTGCGCGCACACGCTGGAGAGTACTGCGCAGTTGACGGTCAGATCCCGGATCACGCGGCGCTCCTGCTCCCACGCTTCCGTGTGCGGAGGGAACGCTGGCGTCTCGTGCATGCGGAAGATCAGGTTCGAGCACGTCTCCTGGACGTTCGGCACCAGGCGCTCCAGCAGCGGCGGTGCGCACGCAGGGAACGCCGCGATGCGCCGGATCAGCGCGATGCAGTCGACGACAAACTGCTTCCGCTCCGACAGCTCGATCACGCCGGTGGCGTCGTTCACATTGCCACCGCTAGTCCGCGCGACGCTGAGCTGCGCCAAGTCCTGAAGCGACCCAGTACCGTAGATGCTGTCGTTGCTCTCCAGATCGAACGAGCCTTGCGGGTCCGAGTCACCGGCGCCGTCGCTCGGGGATCCGGAGGCGTCGTCGTCGTCGCCGAGCTCCTCGAGCTGCGTCCGGTTCGTCGCGTAGTTTATTCTCTCGACGAGGTGGAGCATGACGCCGACGAGGCCGTTCTCGTACACGTTGAGCACCTGGCGCACCTGGTCGTTCGACGCGCCTTCGTTCATCTCCACTTCCTCAATGTACCCGACGAAGACCTCCCAGACGCTCAAGCAGTTGAGGAAGCCGTCGATGTGCGGCTGTTTCGTGGTCAGCGCCAGCACGAGCTGGAGGAAGTCCGGCAGCACCGCCTGGTACTTGGCGTGCTCGAGCTTCTTGAGGTGCTGGGTGAGAAAGACCTCGACGAACTCGCTCAGCTTGTCCAGGTACTCCTCGGTCGCGCGCCCGATCACCTGGTCCTCCACGGTCTTCTGCAGCAGCGGGCACAGGCACCGCATGATCTGCTCGACGATTCCGTCGAGCGCACCCGGCGCGAACCGCTTGCTCATGAGCTCCGAGAGGCACTGGAGTGCCGCGACGCTCGACGCGCACATGTCGCCTCCCTGCGCGCGCACGCGCTGCCAGTTCATGGCCAGGTCAAAGAGTAGCGCGATCCAGGCGTCGTTCAGGAGCTCCGCGACGGGCGCCCACTGCACGAGGTGGTTGAGTGCGTCGAGCGCGACCTGCGCGATGCGGTCCTGGTCCGCGACGGTCTCGCTCGGCTGCTGCTGCAGGCTGTGGTTGCAGCTGCGCAGGATGTTGGAGAGCAGCGTGAGCAGGCTCGGGAGCTGCGACGAGAAATGCGCCTTCGCCTGGCGCTTCGCGGAGGCGAATGCGAGCGCGTCGTCGCGCCCGAACTCCTCGACGACCACGGCGAGCAGCTCGAGCCCGCTCTGGCGCGTGGCCGGTTCGATCGCCAGCGCCTCCACCTGGCTCATGAACTCGGGCCACGCGGCGTTCTCGCTCTTCCACTCGAGGCGCGCGACGTCGGCCACCACCTTGCGCAGCTTGCGCACCACGAAGGACGCGCCGGACGCAGCGCTCGCACCGCGCGCCAGCAGGAACTCCCAGGCGAACTGGCGCAGCTGCAGTTTCTCGGACGCCGCCAGCTGCGCCCACTGGCGCGCCACGTACTCCTCGAGCGTCGTGGCCGCGAACCAGAGTGCGTACTCGTTGCTCGAGGTGCTCAGCAGCTGGTAGAGCACGGGCAGACAGGCGTGCGGCGCCGCCTTGAGCTGCGCCAGCTGCTGCTCCACGTGCGCTTTTTCGGCTGCGGGCGTCGTCGGCTCCAGTAGCCGCGCGAGCGCCGCCTCCACCTGCGCGATCATCTCATCCGCCATCGTCGAGTCTCTCTATACTAGGAAAATGTATGGGAGAAGTGTGAGCTCAAAGATGTGGCGCCACCAACATGAAGCCACTAGCGCGAGGGAAGCAGGGCACTAAAGTGAAAGCGAGGGTGGGTTGATTCCCGCATATTTCCGAAGTGGCCAAGGATGACGTCGCGCATGCGGCCGCGCTCGTACGCGGGCGGTGCCGACGCTGCTGCCGCCGATCGCTCAAACGCGCGGCGCTGGCTGCTGTTCGTGCGGCAGGCGCGCGCAGACACGTTCGCGCTCACGGTGGTGGCGCAGGCGGCGCTCTTCGAGCTGCAGCTGGACGAGCGCGGGCTGCGCCGTCACGTGAGTCAGCCACTCGCTCGTCTCTGCTGCTATTGTTGCGCTATATGTGACTCACTACGTGCTGCTACGCTGTTGACTGGCGGAGCAGATCGAGGAGCTGGGCATCGAAGTGGAGCTCTCGGCGTTCGTGGAGCTCTTCAAGGTGCGCTGCTCACAAGTATGTGGAGGCGAACGAAGGCGTCTGAAGCCTCCTGCTTGGCACTGTGTGTAGACGACGCTGGAGAGCAGAGCGAGCGTGGACGTGGCGGTAGAGGCGAGTGAGAACGACTCGCCGCGCGCAGCCAGCGTGGTGCTCACGTACAAGTTCGGTGCGAGCATCTCGCGCAAGGGCAGCTTCGAACTGCCGCTGGTCGTCAAGGACGTCCCGGCGCAGGTCGTGGAGCTGCTAGCGGATCTCCACGCAACGCCGAATGAGCCCGTGCTGTCGGAGGTGCAGAAGCGTGCGCGCGAAGTGACCACTCGAGCAGCAGCTTCAGCTGCGTCATCGGTCCCGACAGCGAAGATCCCTACGATGCTGTCATTCGCTGCGTCCAGCGCCACTCAGAACCGAGACGACCGCGAACTGCCGCAGACTGGAGGCGCAGACGCGAGCAGTGCGCCGACTGTGAACCCCCAAGTGCTCAAGCGGAGACACGTGCCGTCCGGAACAGTGTACGTTGGTCATTGTTGGCACCTGGACGCTGGTGCTCGGTCGCACTCATCCTGTTGCTCGCGTGCAGGAGGAGAAAGGGACCGAAGGGCGCGAAGCTAGCGAAGAACTGACTGGTGAACCAGCGTTACGTGTGCCCTTGTACGGAGAGCCTCCGCCGATCTCTTGTCATTGTGTGCAGCCTACTTCTTGAAGATCGAGACCTCGGCGGTGGTCCACTTGATGCGCTGCCCCATTTCCCAGACGCCCTTGCGGCGCTTGCCGTTGCGGGTGACGGTTCCCTCGCCGTGGCGCTGGCCCTTGTGCCACTGACCGTCATACATCTCGCCCGTCGCGAGCACCACCTCCTTCCCCACGCCGTGGCAGAGGCCGTCGAGCCACGTGCCGTCGTAGAACCCGCCGTCCGCGCGCGTGTATCTGCCTTTGCCATGCATCCGACCGTCCTTCCAGTCCCCGTCATACACAGAGATACCACCTCCAGCAGCAGCAGCTCCACCGCCGACCCCGATCGCCAGCACCGACTTCAGGTCAGGCTTCACCGGATCAGCGCCGGTAGCGCGAGCTTGTCCGGCAAACTCCATGCGCCCGTGGCCGTGCTTCTTCCCGTTCTGAAACTCGCCGTCGTACTTGCTGCCGCTGACGCCTCGAAGGAGCACGCCGCGGCCGTGGAAGACATCGCGCTGGTACTCGCCATCGTAGCGGTCGCCGCTCGTGAGCCAGCGTTCGCGGCCGACGCCGTGCTTCTCGCTGCGCCGCCACTCGCCCTCGAAGACGCGGTTACCACGCTCGGACGTGAAGACGCCATGGCCGTGGCGGAAGCCTTGAGCGAACGCGCCGTCGTACCGGTCGCCGTTCGCGAACACGAGCACACCAGCGCCGTGGCGGATACCGTCGACCAGGTCGCCCGTGTACGTCCCTCGCATCGCGGTCTAAAAATTGACGGTGCTCTGAGGCTTGAAGGTAACTGTGGTACGAGGAGATCGAGACGAAGGCTCTCGACGTGCGGATGCATCATGCACTTGATTTGCTGTTCGTGCATGCTGCGTGATGCTTGCCACGCACTTCGCTGGTCGCGGGTCATGGTTTTAGCTTCCTGAGAGTCATTTAGTCAAGTTTTGGCTTCTTAGGCGTCATTTCTATTGAGGCAGAGTGACGACGACCTCGAATACAAGCACCATTCTTCGCTTCGCGGGTGTGATGGCGCCGCCGCCGCCACCGCCGCCGCCGCCGCCGTTCCCGCCGACCGCCGCGACGGCGCAGCGCGCAATGTTTTTCAGTCCGGCGGCCGTAGACGCGTCGCCTCCGGCTGCGTCGCCGCCGCTCCCCGCGGACGCGATCGACGAGAACCTGCTGCTGGCGGAGACGGAGGAGCTGCTGGCGGCGCTGGACGCCACGGCGTTCGTCTCGTCGCCCGCGTCCACGGAGGACGACAACGAGGAGGACGACGACGAGGAACAAGTCGACGGTTTGCGGGCGGCGCCCCCGCCAGCAGTCGCACAAGCAGCCGCACAAGCGCAAATGACGACGACGACGACACTCGCGAAGACGGCCGGCAAGAAGCGCGTGCGCTCGAGGGACCGCACGAAGGATGAGCTCCTGGAGCTGCGCCGCAGCGTCGTGGATCTCGAGAAGCACCTCGTGGCGCTGCGTCGCAACACGACCGTCGTGGGCAAGGGCAAGCGCAACGTGACGCAGACGTGGGAGCACATCGCGCGCCGCCAGCTGCGCGGCCGCGAGCGCGCCGAGCAGGAGAACCAGCAGCTCAAGGCCATGCTGCTCGGACAGCTCAGTCTGGCCGGCCGGCTCGACCAGACGTCCAACAAGCGCCAGCTCGTGGCATTCCCAGACTCGTCCAGTAGTCCGCAGAGCGAGCGAGCGTGTCCAGCGAACCATTTGACCAACATCGCTGTGATGGACGCGCTGATCAGCGCGATCGACGGCGCCTACGCGCAGATGGACGCAGTGTTCAAGGAGAACGAGATGGACTGGCGGCTAGAGCCCAGAGCGTACGCGCAGACGAAGACGCGCGTATCGAGCGAGACGGGCGAGGAGAGCTCGTACCTGGAGCTCGTGGAGGTGCGGCTCATCCCGTTCCACGTCAAAGCCGTGGGGGACTACCTCTGGCAGACGATGCGCAGTTGGCACCAGAAGAACAGCTCGTACTCGTTTCCGTGCTCCGACCGCCCGAGCGACACGTTCGCAGTCAGCTACCGCGTGGAGTCGCGCCTCGGACTGGAGCAGGACAAGTACTCGGCCGCGTACAAGCTCGTGAAGCGGCGGTACGTGCGCAGCGGCGACGAGGTCGTGGTGGTCTGGAAGTCGCGCTCCGACGGCGACAAAGCGCTCGCGGGCTTCCACACGGACGAAGTCGGCTGGGTGACCGTCACGGCTGTGCCGTCCGTCGACGCCTCGGAGCCTCCGATGACTGCGTTGCGCGCCTGCGTGCAGATCTGTCCGCAGAAGACGGACGAGGACAGAAGCAGCAGCGCCGCCGCCTCCTGCGACGACAGCGGCAAGCCGAGCAGCGCCGACAGCCGTAGTCTGCTGACAAATCTCATCGTCGACAGCTTCGAGAACGACGTCAACTCGATCAATCAAGCGATGGAGAACCTGCTGATGGACGATCTGCGGCGACCACTTGGAGACCCTGGTGGCGGCAGTGTCACGAGCAGCGCAGACTCAGAGGCAGGGTTCGCCACGGCCGAGCTCAAGACCTCCGAGCGCATCCACTTCACGGCGCTGTAGTCCCCGTAATAGTTCTCGTCAGCGCACAGTGTGTGCACATGTGCGAGTCCAGTGTGGAATGTCAACGTGGCTGGTCCTCGAGTCCCCATGTGCATGCGTGGTAGCAAGTGGTCAGGATCGCGTGCAGCTCTCGTCGATGGAAGCCATTGGAAGGTGGCGAACTCCATGTCGTGACGCTGCATCACCAGAACGGAATCGGATCGAGTGTGGTCGTGTGATGCAGACGACTTTGTTGGAGAGAAGCACACGGAGCAAGCGTTCTCTCCTCCTCGTCGAGCCTCACGACTTCACTCTAAGTGCGAGATGGCCGTGTACGTTTGCCATGTGTGCCTGCGCTGTCATAACTTGTTTCGTGGAGCTCGTCGATCTGCCCCAAATGCATCGCCGTCGTGTTGATTGACTTGCTCGCTACTCCAGATCGTGATCAAGCAGTGGCGTTCGTCCTGAGAGGACAAATCACATGTTCGCTGTCCTCCACATCAGTTTGTGATTCGCTTTCGCCCGTTCACTCGCGATTGCCACACAGATGGCGGTGCAAGCTCAGACCGCGATTGTAATCTCCCGCCGTCCTGCCCGCCGCGTCCCAACAGACTGACACTCGACGTTCCTTCCCCATCAACGAAGAGCTACGAGTGCACTTCCGCCTGAGCGATGGAGTGGACTGGCGAGCTCATGCGGCTCTCGCTGGACGGCGACCTGGACGGCGCGCTCACGCGGCTGCACCGAGGCATCGTCAGCGGTACGATGGTCTCCGCGCCGGCTTCGAGCGCCGGCAGCCACGGGGGCGTCGACGAGAGCTCGCTGCTCGCTGAGGCCGAGGAGCTGCTAGAGGCGCTCGGCCCTGGCGCGTTCGCGACACGCACGCCCAGCCTCGCGGACGACCGCCGCCACTCGTGGACGCGTCCAGGCTCTCCCGTCACCCCCAGCGACTCCGAGAACCTGCTTCGCAGCGGCGGCGGCGGCAGCAGCCCACCACCTAAGAAACGGACGAAGACGACACTGAGAAGCGAGTCGCCGACGACTTCGGACGACGCGTCCTCCACCGAGACGACCACCATCACCGTCGCAGACAAGAAGGTCGCGTCGTGGCGAGACAAGGTGCGCGAGGAGGTGATGCTGCTGCGCAAGGTCTCGACGAAGCTCGAGGTGCAGCTCCTGCAGCTCGAGCAGCAGTCCCGCTCCACCGCGGCTGTGCGCAACAAGCGCGTGCAGGTCTGGAAGCGGCTCGCGGAGCGGCAGCACCGCCTGCGCGAACTCGCGCTCGTGGACAACCAGCAGCTCCGCGCCATGATGGACGAGGCGCTCCACTTCGCGAGCTCTCAGCAGCCGCCCCATGGTAACAGTGCGATGATCGAGGCGCTCATGAAAATGAACCTGCCGAACTACATCCGCGGGTCCTGGAAAGAGCCCGTGGTCCCAACGCGAGACGCAGAGATGGCGGGTGTGTTCGAACCGCTGCTGCGCCGCCTCGACGTCAGCTACGGCGAGATGGACGCCGTGTTCCGGGAGAACGGCATGCGCGATGCACCAGCTGACCCGAACTCGTACTTGGAGAAGAAGACGCGGAGGCTCGGCAAGTCGTGTCGCTACCTGGAGCTCGGTGATCTGCGGATCCTGCCGTTCCCGTGGCGCTCGGTCGGCCACTTTTCATGGGTCAGCGCCAAGGAGTGGCACTACAAGGACAAGCCGTACATTTACCCGTGCGGAGATCGCCGTGAAGACACGTTCGCTGTCAACTACCGCGTGGCGCGCAAGGCATTCGGCGAGAACGCGATCGCGAACTTCAAGATTGTGGCGCGGCTGTACGTCGAGAGCGACCGCCACGTGACCGTGTACACGTGCCAGTCGGACGGCGAGCGGGAGCTCGCGGGTGTGTCTATGCTCACGGTCGGCTGGGTCGTGGTCTCGGAGGCTCGCCTGTCACCTGACGACTCGATACCTCCGGTCGCCAGGATACAGTCGTGCATGCACGTGTTCCAGGACAACGCTGGGCACGCGTCGGACGAGGTCGTGGACCGCCTCGTGGACCTCATGATGTGCGCGTTCGAGGAGGACGTTGGGTTCATCAACCAGAACGTGGACAACAGGCTGCTCGAGGAGGCACGCGCGCGCACCGCCCGCATCGCCGCTGTGGACATGAGCGCTAGCGTGGGTGCGGGAGCCACTTCTTACGGATCCGCTCTGGTGCAGCCTCGACGCGTCCTGATCAACAGCTCGACTGAAGCGAGATGAGGATTCGGCGTATTCAGGCTGAAGCGTGCGTTGGCGTGTGTTGTTCGTGTTGAGCGAGAGAGTGTGTTGAAAGGAGGACGAGATAGCGAATGAAGCTGCTTGGTCTCAAGTGACGAACGTGGGAGTTCGTGTGTCGAGATGTTTACCGGTGGCGAGCTCATCAGTTCGGGATTGACGACTAGCATGACTCAAGCTTACTTGGTGTTTGTGATGCGGTGGAGCAGTGCTCCAGCGGTTCAGGGAAGCCCGTCGCTGTGGTGTCTTCGACCTGTTGGCGTGTCGAGATGGCCCCTCGTCGCCATGCACAGTGACTGAAGTGGGCTCGTCACCACGAGTGAGCTGGTGAGTTCAGCGTGTCAATTCCCGAAATGCGTCAATAAAATACAACACTCTAGCCTCTTATATCGTCCATATTTTTGACACATTTTTCCATTTCCCATTGTTTCCAGTTGAGAATCGGCCACGAGGACGTCAAGCGAGCAGACCCGGAAGACGCCCTCGCGATGGCCACCACCGCCACCACCAGCACCACTAACAACATGAAGCCCGACGTCGACGAGAGCTCGCTGCTGTCCGAGTCGGAGAACCTGCTCGCCTCACTAGACGCCGCAGCCTTCGAGCAGCCGCCGCGCGCCGCCACAGCCAGAGCTGCCAAAAGGCGCGCGGCGCCGGAGCTCACGCGCAGCGCCGAGCTGCGGCTGCTGCGGCAGGCGGCGGCCGAGCTGGAGAGCCAATTGGTGCTGCTGCGCCAGCAGAGCCGCTCCAGCATGCTGGTGCGCGACAAGCGCGTGCTCATGTGGCAGCAGCTCGCGGCGCGCCAGCTGGGCATGCGGCAGCTCGCCGAAGACGAGAACGCGCGGCTCAAGGCGCAGGTGGGCGACCTCCTGAACGGTGGCGCGCTGCCCGCCATCACCAAGCAGCTGCAGCTCGACCTCTGGTCGTCGATGCGGCCCCCGAGCCCTTCGCGCGGGCTTCGGTCGCCCACAGCAGCGGTGGCGTTCGCTGGTGTGTTCGACTCGCTGCTGGCGCGCTTGGACGCCGGCTTCGCGGAGGCCGACGCCGTGTACCGCGAGAACGGGCTCGACGAGAACCTGACGGAGCCGCGGTCGTTCGCGGAGAAGAAGACGCGCCGGCTCGGCCAGCCGTGCCAGTACTTGCAGCTCTCGGACCTGCGATTGAGCCCATTCCCGTGGCTGCGCTTCGGTGAGACGACGTGGCGCAGCAACTACGAGTGGCATCGCCGCGCCTCCCGGTACGAGCACCCGTGCGGCGACAGCACGTTCGCAGTCAACTACCGCGTCGCGCACAAGACGCTCGGCGACAGGCAGTCCCTCAACTACAAGTTCGTGATGCGGCGCTACATCCTGCCGGACAGGGTCGTGCTCGTACTCGCGACGCAGTGCGACGGCGAGAACGAGCTGGCAGGCGCTGGCGCGCACGCGATCGGCTTCCTGGCGATGCGCAACGTGGATCTGCACTCAGACGACGACGACCCGAGCGCAGCGCCGGTGACTGTGGTCCAGTCGTGTCTGCAGATCTTCCCGACGGCCCACGCGAGCGACGACAGCGCGGCGCAGACCAAGACGCGGAATCTCGTGAGCCTCATGAGCAACTCGTTCGAGGACGACGTGACGTTCATGCGGCAGCACGTGGACAGTCTGCTGCTGCGGGAGACGCGCGGCAGGCGGAGTGAGAAGCTCGCGGCTTCGGACAGACTATCGCCCCAGCTGCCTCGGATCACCTTCCGCGGCGCCGACCCCGTATGCTAGTCACAGTTCACGCTTGGTGTATTCAGATAGCCCTTACCGATGGACTTGATGCATCGCACAGTCAGTTCTTCACGCCCTCGTGCAGGAGCAAGCCGTCGATGCGCAGGTTCACCTCGTCGATCTCCGCTTCGTACGACGCGGCCAACAAGTCCACGAGCGGTGCTTCCTCAGCTGCTGCTGCGTCTGCGGCAATCGGAGACTCACCTCCCGTGCTGCTGCTGTTCTCCTCAACAGCCTTGGATCGGAGGTGCGAGCAGGAGAGCATCACCGAGCCGCCGTCGCGGGTCGGCTCAAGCTCATCCCAGCCAGTCTCGTCGATGTAAACTCCAGGGAAGCGGGAGCTCGCGTCCGAGATGGTGCGCCACACGTGCCGGAAGCCGCCTTTGGGACTCGGATACGACTTCATCACCGCCTTGCACTGCAGCACCACTTGCTCGCCGCCCACCTCGAGGTGATCCTCTAACGTTGCAGCGATGGTGTTGCGCGGATGGTGCTCCCCAAGGTCGAGCAGGACGCAGCTCGCCGCCATGTACTGCTTCTCCCAGGTCTCCCACATGACTCGGAACACGATGTCCTTCGCGAACGCATACACCTTGGCGCCCGCGAGCTCGAGCGCGACCGAGCCGTCGAGCGACGCGATCGTCCTCCGCTTCGCGACGTGCGCCTGCGTATGACTCGGCTGGGAGTCCGCCGCCACCTGCCAGTTGCGCAGTCCGCTGCGCTGCATCACCGCCTCCATCTGCGCGTACATCAGGTCTGCTTCCTTGAACATTGCGCTGAACACTGCGATGTCCTGCGCGTCCGTGCACGTCTGGCGCGGGATCTGACTCGTGACGAGGAGGTAGCCGTCGAACACCCCGCACGTAGGCTCCTCGGAGCCACCACTACCGCCGCCGCCATCAGTCGCGATCGACAGCGCGGTGTGGTGGAGCTCGCGCGCGAGCACCGCCTGGGTCTGCAGCTTGTGTTTGAGGCGCATGTTCTCGCACTCGGCCTCGTGGCGCTCGTCGCGCTGGTGGGAGGCAATCTGCTTCCAGCTCGCGAGCAGCAGCTGCTCGCCGGACGAGAGCGTGCGCTGCTTCTTGAGCTCCGCGACCTGGCGTTCGAGCTCGGCGCTCTCGAGACGGAGGTCGCGGAGCTCGCCCTGCATGCGCTCGCGCGCCAAGTTGCGCGAGCGCTTGGCACGGCGGCGCTTGGGTTTTGGCTCCGAGGTCGCGGAGACCTTGGAGCAAGCGGTCGGCGGCGCCGTGAGCGCCTGGTCGAGCGCCAGCACGTCGTCGAGGTCCCGCTCCAAGGACGCCGCGAGCGCCGGCAGCGGGTCGTCGCTCTCGAGGTACGCGGCGATGTCGGCCAGGAAGCGCTCCTCGTCGACCGGGAGCAGCTCCATCATCGATCGGGTGGTCGCCGGTAGCAATGTTGACTGTCCTGGAGGAAAATCGAGAAGTGATCAAATCGGATGGGCGGTTTATCACTGCTTTTGTGGCACACAACACTGGATATTAGAGAGTGGATGGTCCGGTGCACGCACGATGTGAGAGTTGCTGCTCGGTTGCTCGCACTCGCGGTAGTCTTCGGTAGACGTTACCGTCTTGCACTCGGGCAGACTCGGGTTGGTGGCGGCTTGCGATCGCTTGCCGACCGAGATGATTGGGTTCTAAGCTGGCGTGAAATCGACACCGGTGAAGACAGTCGCGAACAGCTAAAGACTCTCCCAACCCAAGTTGATGGAGTACTAAACTGCAGACAGCGATAAGTGCCAGTGATGCCGATACTGGCGCGACAGAGCCAGCCTTGTTTCAGCCTTCTGTACAGCAGTGTCCAGTTCGCAGGATGCGATTGTCGGTGTCTACAGCGGATGTCAGGGCTCGCTAGTGAGCGAGCTCAGTGCTATCGCGCCGACATCTCCCACGCTCCAAGACAACGACTCAATTGCGGGTCGGACAACAACAACGCACTGTTTGTCCAAAGTCGTTCTTTCGCACACTGCACTGCACACTATCGGATGCGCGTTTGCAGCATGGAAACACCGAGCCTGATGCCTTCGGTTTGAGAGTTCTGCACGCATACTTGCTGCACCGTGACTCTAATCGCAAGCGCGGTGCTCTCCGGATATCGAGTGCCATCTTTAGGACTTGGAGCGAGTTTCAATGTCGTCACGGACCGACAACCAGCTCGCTGCCTACGCGCTGGAAGGTGAGATGGTACGCCCCTCACTCGAGTCGCTCATCGCAACCTCGGCGCCGTCGAGTCAACCATCTGCCGACGCCTTGTGCGGTGCTGGTGCTGGATCTTGCGAAAAAAATCCGCGTCGCCAAGACGCCAGGCGGACTCATCTGCAGATCTGGTGCGGTCCTGTAAACACCGAGATTGACGCCATCGGATCAAGCCTCCTTCCTACCCGGCTACTCTACCACAATACCGCTCGTAAGCGCTGCGTTTTGTGTCTGCAGATACCCGTCAGCGCTTCAGGTCAAAGTTCGAGCCTCGTTGTTGTCTCGAACGGGCGAGTGCCGCTGCTCGCGCTGGAACTTGAGATGGCGCGTCACAACTCTTGAACCTCTCATCACGACGTCGAGACAGTTCAGGGGGTCGCATTTAGCGCTGGTGCTGCGCCTTTGAAGAAAATCCGCTTCGACAGGACGCATTGCGGACGTGCTCCCAGTCCTTTACGACATTCGCACGTGTCCTCGAACTCGGCGGTGCGAACGAGCAACGGTCGTCTGTAGCAGTCGAACAGCCCTATTGCGACCCGCATCAAGAGGGCTGCTGAACACTCGCGGCCGTGCATCATCTCGCTGGTCACTCGAGGAGAGCGAAGGAATGGAGGCACCGAGTTGGCACGCCGATCTTGCTTGATTGGTCAAGTGATGAGACTTCGGTGGACTGCAGAGTGTTTGACTGACATGTCCAAAATGGACGAATCATTTCGAGCGCCTGTCTTTGTTCGATTCATACAAACTCGCAATCAAAAAATCGAAGGCACTTTTCAACCTCGTCACACCAGACAGAGTTCTCCAGGAACTGCACTGGAAGACATCGACCTCTGCGCCGACTTGCGAGTTCCCTCTTACCAGGAGTGTGTCGAGCACAATGCTCCATCGCTCCTCACTACATCTCGACATCAATGCCAGCGTCTCCAGAGAGCGAGAACATCGCACACACCATCGCAGCGCCGCGAGGTCCTTTGCTGTATTAGTCTCCGCCCCGTTGGATCGCTCACAAGATCCAGCAACTTCGGCACCGCTTGTCGCGCGAACGCATGCTGCACGAGCTCAAGCAGCTGTGCGCGGATACTGTGGCGCAGTGTAGGAGCTGGTCGTACGCAGACGCTGGAGCTCAAGACAATTCGGGCCGAGCGTGTTGTCTCAGAGCTGCGAGAAGCATGCGCCACCTTGGAGCTATGCTTTTCACCGCGAGGCGGAGGCAGTGGGAGCGTCGGTGTGTCTTGCTTACAAGTGCGTGTACGCCAGCTACAACCTCGATCCTCTTTGGTTTATCCTCCGTTGCGAAGTCTCAACCGTAGCAGCTCGTTGTCAGCCGTGGTAATCGGGCGGAAGAGCTCTCTCTTTCCAGGTGTATGTGCATCGACGAGGCGAGCTGTCTGAGCGATCGTCACACGTCTCGCACATACCTTTGGATGTGACTCAAGCAGGAGCTGACGTTGCCGCCGACGGCCAGCTCGAGACGGTGGACTGGACTCAACGATGGATTCGGGAAGAAGAAGGCGAGCGATCGACGAGCATGAGGAGACAGCAGGACAAGACGGCGAGTGGTGTGCCACCGACAACCAACAACAGCGAAACCTGCTGATGCCTCACTCTGAGTGACGACCGAGTAAGCAGCAGACTCGATTTTCGCACGGCTGTGCTCGCGCTCGCGCTCGCCTGCTCGGTTGTCGCCGTGAGTGCGTTCGCGAATGTTTGCGGGGACTTACTCACCGAGTGTGCCTCCTTCCGCGACAAGCTGTGAGCCAGTGCTGTGCACTTTGCCCTACCGCCACCGCCGCGCCAGTCTCCGATTCGCGCGCGGCCGACAAGCAGACAGCCGACAGCAGAGGCACCCTAAGACCCACAATTCTTCGCGTCGATCGCCCGCCGAACGACACCGACAACCGCTTCATGCTCATGAAGGAAGAGCCGACGACTCCGCCTCTCCACTCGCTCCAGACGCAGTATGCGCGCGGATGGCCAGCACCACCCGTAAGATCGCTCGGCCGCCGAGAGAACAGCGGGGAGCTTGACGAAGCCGTCCTGCTGGATGAGACCGAGCAGCTCCTGGAGATGCTCGACCACTCGGCGTTCGTCGATCCGAGTGCGCACTCGAGCGCAGCCTCCAGCCACTCGAGTAACCCCTCACATGGCTCCGATGTCGGTACTGGCAGCAGCAAGAGCGGTGGCGTGACTGGTGGGATCAAGAGAGCCGCAGTGGCGAAGGAGCAGAATCCGCTCAGCGGCGCTCCGAAGGTCAGTCGCAGACGCGGCTCCAAGCCCGGCAGCATGCGCAACCCGTCCCGCGAGCGCATGATGAACGAGCTCGAGTACTTGCGCGAGCAAGTCGCTGTTCTCGAGGCCGCACTCCAGAGCGCGCAAGATCGCAAGGTGTCCTTCGACAACGCTGGCGCTCAAGAGGACGTGTCGATGACGACGATGATGGCGTCGAAGTGGGAGCAGATCGCCAAGCGACAGCTCGACAAGCGCGAACGAGCTGTGGCCGAGAACAACCACCTCCACAACATGCTCGCTGTCCAGCGAGAGCACATCGCGGGTTTGGAGGAGGCGCTGTACGGGTACCAGTACGCGGCGCCGCATCCGATCGCCATCTTGAACCATACTGACAATGCTACTGCTGTGTCCAAGTCCGTGCGTTTGGAGCCCGGAGACGAGATGCTCTTCGACATGCTCGCGTCGGAACTCGACATGGCGTATCTGAAGATCGACGAGACATTCCGTGATGCCGGCATGAACGAGCTGGCAGACGAGGCGTTCTTCCGCTTGACCCCCAAGACCCAGGTGTTGCCCAGCGGAGCACACCGGTCGTTCGTGGAGCTCGTGGACATCCACTTCTGGCCCTTCGACCTCAAGACGCGGAATCGCGTCGCCGACGACTGCTGCGAGCGCCAGTGCGAGCGCGCAGACTGCTTGCTCTACGCAGGCAACTGGGACCCGGAGCGCGTCTTCGCGACGAAGAGCTGCGTGCGACGGGTGCTGAACGGCGAGGAGCTGCGCGTGAACGTACTGATGGTGCTGAAGGAGTTCATGTTCGACAACCGCGTCGCGGTCGTGTGGCGGAGCATGTACAAGTGCGAGGACCGCTTCCCAGGCGCGTACGTACAGGAGAGCGGATCGTTCGTCGCCTCTTCGGTGAAGATGCGCGCTGCGAACACTGGCGGCACTCCACGAGAAGGCACGATCGAGAGGACGTGCGTGCAGTTCGAGCCAAAGCGCTTCGCGGCGCCGTCTTCGTCTCACGTCGTCAGTGCCGACGTGGACGCCATGACGGATCTTGTGCTGTCAGTGTACCACGACGACATGGAGGAGCTCGTGACCATGATGGAGGACACGCTGCTGAAAGAGTCGAGAACGCGGGCGGCGGTGTAGGTCGTGTCCGAGTCAGAGTGTCCTGTGTGTAAGTGAGTTTGAATGGGAATCATGATGTCGACGGTGCGAGTTGGGATCCGACGCCACTCGTTGAGCCCCAGAGCTCCAGAGCTCCAGGATCGGCTCCTCCGCTACGCGCGTCACGAACACTCGGATCTGTGGCGTGACGGCCTCAGAATTCTTCAGATGCACCTGTGTGTTCTTCGCGATGCCCATCACCAGCGTACCACGAGCAGCTCCATACTCCTTGGAGATATTGCGCCACACGCGCAGCAGCAGCAGTGAGCGAGCGGCAGGAGCAGCACTTGCGATGGCGCACGTGACGCCGCTCCTGGATGACGATCTCCTGCTCGCGCAGCTCTTCGCGCCCACGAGCGACGAGGAGGAGGAGCAGGAGACGACGGAGGCGGTGCGGTCACTCGCCAAGCCGCAAGCACCCGCCGCGATGGTTGCAGCGACCAGTACGAACTCAGCACCCGGAGAGCTGGACGAGGCGCGGCTGCTGGACGAGACCGACGCGCTGCTCGAGATCCTCGTGCCCGCGGCGTTCGACGACCCGCTGCGCGCTGACTTCGAGGCGCTGGCGCCGCCGTCGCTCGCCACCTACAGCACCGACAGCGGCGCGAGCGCGGGCGACAGCGACAGTAGCAGTGCGCGGATGACGACCACGCCCAAGCCCACGCGCGCACACAACCCGAACCGGAAGCGCAGCTCCAAGCCCGGCAGCATGCGCAACCCGTCGCGCGAGCGGCTCCAGGACGAGCTCGAGTACCTGCGCAAGCAGGTACTGGCGCTCGAGACCGTCCTGCAGAGCGAGCACGACAAGAAGAGCGCGGCGGCGGACCGGTCGGCGCTGGCGGCGGCGCCCAAGTGGGAGCGCATCGCGAAGCGCCAGTTCGCCGGCAGCGAGCGCGCCATGTCGGAGAACAAGCGCCTGCGCAGCATGCTCGCGCTGCAGCGAGAGCTCGTCGTGGGCATGGAGGAGACGCTGTACAACTGGCAACACGGCGCGCCGGCCCCGCGGCTCGTCGGCGTGGACGCGGCCGCGCTCGCTGCTACCGTCGCGCCGCAGAAGACTGTGCGGCTGGAGCCTGGAGACGACCTGATGTTCGAGATGCTCGTGTCGGAGCTGGACGGTGCGTACGTTCGCGTCGCGGAGACCTTCCGAGCCGCAGGACTCGACCGCCTGCCGAACGCGCCGTTCGCCCGCACGGCAGTCAAGACTGAGACGACGCGGAGCGGAGCGCTCCGGTCGTTCTTCGAGATCGTCGACGTCGACGTGTCTCCGTTCGCGTTCGAGATGCTGAGCCGCGTGATGCGGATCTGCAGCGAGCGGCTGAGCGAGAGCACGGACACCGTGTCGTACGACGGCGACTGGGACTCGGACCACGTCTTCGCCGAGAAGTGTCGGATCCAGCGGATGCTCGACGGCGTCAGCGTGAGTCTGGACATGCTGACGGCGATGAAGGAGTTCGTGTTCGCGGACCGCGTGGTGGTCGTGTGGCGCAGCATCTTCAAGAGCGACGACCACTTCCCCGGGTCGTACGTGCACGAGTCCGGCGCGCGCGTCACGGCGGCGCTCAGCTCAACCCCGTCGCGCAGCACCACGATCGAGAAGTTATGCGTGCAGTTCGAGCCGAAGCGCTTCGCGGTGCCGGCGCAGGTCGTGCGCGCCGACGGAGACCTCCTGACGGACCTCGTCGTGTCTTCGTACCGAGACGAGGTGAGCGAGATGGAGGACCTCATGGGCAGCATGCTCATCGAAGAGACGAAGCACAAGGGTCCGCCGTAGCACTGTCTGTCTGTCTGTGGCAGTGGCATCTCCCAGCGCTACTCTGATCGTTGCGTGTGAGGAACGAGGAGGCAACGACGCCTCTGGTGCTGTGTACTTGTCTTACTAAGCGAAGCTTTGAGCTTCGAGTGGTTGGTTCACCTCGACCGCCGCTTGGCCACCTCGTCCAGCAGCATGTTCTCCATCATCTCGTTCACCTCTCGCGTGTCGTCAGCATACGAATCCACCAGGAGGCGAGTGAGCACGTCGGCGTCTGCCTGCAGGAAGAGTGGTGTCTGCGCCAGCGGGGGCGAGATGCTGAAGCGCTTGGGCTCTAGCTCGATGACCGTCTTCCTCACCGTCTTCGGTGACGGCGCACCACCTTCTCCTGGCGTCTCGGAAGCCGCGCTCCGCATCGACACCGTGCAGCCGGTCTCCTGCACGTACGAGTCTGGGAAGAGCCCGTCGCTGCCTTTGATCGTCGCGATCCAGGCTGTGACGACGCGGTCTTCGACAACGAACTGCTTCGACACGCAAAGGACGTGCAGACACACTTCAGTGGCGTTATACACGCGTCGGACGCGAGCCTTCGCAGCGACGACGTCTTCTCGGTGCTTCTCGGACTGGTACACGATGCAGTTCCAGGTGTCGTTCTTGCGCTTGGAGCAGATCCACGAGACGCGCGCCAGCAGCTCGAGATCGAACGGCATGACCTCGACGCCGGACATCTCGACGAACGACCGGATCTGCCCGTTGACGCGGTCGGTCTCTCGCTTTGCTTGCGGGTTCGCATACGGCGCGCGCACGCTTTCAACGCCGTGGGGACTCGAAGTGTGCAGCTTGTGACCCAGTTTGGAGTACGCCGAGTCCAGTTGCATCAGCATCATCTCGAATAGCGCGTCGTCGCCAGGTTCGAGGCGTACGGTCTTGTGAGCTAGAGGCTTCGTCATCAGGTACGGTTTTGCCTCGACGAACGGTAGTGGCTGCCGGGCGATCTGCTGGAGCTTGAAGAGCGACTCCTCGATGTCCATGACGTACTTGGCGCGCGCGTCCAGTGTGCGCTTCATGAGCGCGTTCTGAGCCTCTGCGTTCTCCCGCGCACGCTTCTGGCGCATGGCGATCTGCTCCCAGGTGTTAAAGTCCGGGGTCGTCGCGTGCCGCCGGGTCTGCATCTCGCGCAGCAGACGCTCGAGGTCGGTCGCTTGCTGGCGGAGCGTCGTGAGCTCCGCCTTCATGCGCTCGCGCGTCACGTTGCGCGTCTTGCCTTGCCTACCTCGTTCTCGTCTCGGATTAGGACTGGCGCTGGACTGGTCGGTCGCATTATCATTGGAGGAGGAAGAGCTCTCTTGGTCTGGAGGCGTGCGAGGTTCGTCTGGGGAGCTCACAGCTCGCAGGAGCTCTTCAGTCTCCGCCAGCAGCTGCGCCACCTGCGCGTCGCTTGGAACGCCGTCTAGCGGTTCTTCTGGTAGCCACTGCGGCATCTCCTCCAAGCGACAGGGTAGTTCGTTCTTCACGAGCGGTAGCTGGGCTTCAGGAGCGCCGTCGCGAGCACGCCGAGGTGGTCGAGATGATCGAGATGGTTGCGTGCTGGGTCGGGAACACTTGAGTGTTCGGTGGGATTCTAGCATACATTTTACAAGTGTAAATTCCAGTTGAGTAAACAGAGTTTTAGTTGTTAAAAATGTTTTTTAGACAAGCAATTTTTTAGACATTAAAACTCTATTGCAATCAAGTAAAACTGTATTTTCGACTGTCTTTTTAGTCGAGAACTATCAATTCGAACGATGTCGCCAAGCGACGACGACGAGCGCTTCCTGGCGGACATCGCGGCGTATCTCGACCCGCTGCTGACAGACTGGAGCCCTAGTGATGACGCAGACGCGCTCAGTAGAGCACCTGACGCGGGATCTTCGGTGATCTCACATAATCATCATCATCAGCAGCAGCAGCAGCACAGTCCGATGCCGGCGACCAAGCCCTCGGTCCGGAACGTCACGCGCGAGCGGCGCCAGCGTGAACTCAAGGAGCTACGCGCGCAGTGCGTGGAGCTGGAGCGACAGCTTGCAGAGCTGCAGAGGAAGCAGGTGCAGTGGGCGCAGAATACGCCAACACAGCAGCTGCTGCTGGCGTCGTGGAAGAAGATCACGCAGCGCCAGTTCGTGATGCGCGCGGAGGCCGAGCGCGAGAACGAGCGGCTGCGAGAGAAGGTGGCACAGCACGCGGCGGTCGCGTACGACCTGCAGGCGTCCATGGGGCTCTGGGCGACGTCCGAGTCGAGTCTTGCGCCGCCGTCCGCTGACACGGTAGCAGCTGCGTCACGAGCAGCAGCAGCTGCAGGAGTCGCAGCGCAGCCGCCGCCAGCCGCAGACCCTGCGAAGCCTACACACGTCGCGATGCAGCCGCTCACGCACATCGACGCATCGGATGTGGAGGCTTTCAAGCAACTCCTCACGGAAGTGGACAACGAGTACCAGCGGATGGACCAGGTGTTGGCCGAGAACGGACTGATCCACTGGCGAGTGGACTCGCGGACCACGACCGCACAGATGAAGGCGCGACCGGGGCGACCGGCGACGCTCTACATCGAGCAGATGGAAGCGGACGTGCTCCCGTTCGACATGGAGACGGTCTTCCGAGCGTGCTGGCAGTGCTGGCAGCGCCGCAACCTCCCACAATCGAGCACACTGTACGAGAACCTGTCGATGGTGGACGACGGAGGCGGTACCGTCCTCTCCAAGCTGCGATACGAAGTGGTGGTGGGCGGCGAGAGCATCGCGCTCGACTACGTGTGCGTCCTGAGAGCGTACGTCGAGAGCAACCGGATGAGCTATGTCATGCGAGGGTTCACCAAGGCGGACTCGCATTTCCCAGGGATCTACATCGACGAGACCGACTGGCAGCTTGTGAAGCCGCTCGGCGACCGCGGAGATGGTGCGCGGCCGCTCGCGACCGCGACCTACTCGTGCTCGCACATGGAGGCCAAGAAGTTCCCGGACGAGTCCGGACAAGACCTGAACGTCGAGCACGCGAGTCCGCTGGCGAGTTTGACCGTGACGACGTACGAAGTCGACATGGAGGAGCTCAACAGCATGATGATGAACGTGCTGCTGGACGATGTGAACGGCCGGCGCCATCTGTCTGCCGACCCCAAAGTCGCGTACGTCCGGCAGCTGCGGTAGAGCGAAGAGCGACAGTGTTGAACGAACCGAGTTCATTGGTGCAAATGAATGGCTTCAAGGGACTGAGCGTCCGCTGGGTCCATCCCCAGCGCCATCTCGGACTCCCGCAGCAACGCGTCCATCATCTGGTCGTTCACCTCCTGCATGTCCACTTTGAACGCCGAGAGCACGAGATTCGCGAGCGGAGCCACGTCCAGGATCAGGACACTGGCGTCAGTGGCGCCAGCGTCGTCGGTGCCTCGAGGCTCCAGCTGCGTGCACGTGAGAATTACGGAGCCGCTCTCGTCCGAGTCGCCGATGGCGCGCACCACCTGCCACCCGCTCTCGTCCACCACGGCGCCGGGGAACTGCTCGTCCGACTTGGTGACGCCGCGCCACACGTACACGAAGCGGTCTTGGAAGCGGAACGCCCGCGTCACGCTCAGGAACTTGAGTGACACGTTCGCGTTGTTGAGCCGGAAGTCGCAGCACGACTTGGACGCGAACGTGTTGCGCCCGCGGGCCACGCGATCGTACACGACGCAGTTCTTCGAGAGGCTGCGCTGCTTCCAGACGCGCCACGACGCGTTGAACACCTCGTCGATCGGGAACGGGAACACCTCGGCGTCCAGGAACTCCGTGTAGCACACGACGCGCTGCGAGCCGCCGATGCCGTGCGTGCGGGTCTTGATCTGCACTGGCGGCACCTCGGCACCCACCTGCCAGTTGTTCAGTCCGTTCGCGCGAAAGACCTCGTCAATCTTGAGCGCCGTGACGTCCAGTTCCGCCGCGAGCTGCTCGTAGAGCGCAACGTCCCGCGGGTCCGCGAACGGCGACGACTGCAGCGAGATGCGCGGTTGTTGCGCGCGCTGCGCCGTGGACGCGAACTCGCTGTTCCACTGCAGCAGCGTCTCCTGCAGCGTGGTCGCGAGCGCCTGGCTGCGCTGGAGCTGCGCCTTGAGCAGCTCGTTCTCCATCTCGGCGCGGCGCCGGTGCTCGAGCTGGCGCTCGGCGATGCGCTCCCAGGCCGCGAGCATCATCAACTGGCTCTGCGCCGCCGCGCTCTGCTGGGTCTGCGCGTGCTCGCGCTTCTCGAGCAGCGCGGCGAGCGTCTGCGCCAGCTCCGCGCTCTCCACGCGCAGCTGCTTGAGCTCGTACTGCATGCGCTCGCGCGACGCGTTGTGCGCCGACCGCTTCGGCGCGCGGGGCTTGTGATCGCACGCGCGGTCGTCGGGCGTCGTCGACTCGGAGCCGCTCGAGTCGGTCATTGCGAGCACGTCGAGCGTGCTCAAGAACGGCGCGAGCAGCTCGCTGCTGCTGGAGCTCAGCGAGTCCGCGAGCGAGTGCGGCGCTCCTCCTCCTCCTGCGGTTACTGACTCGGGGAGGTGCTCCATGTACGCGAGCAGCTCGTGCACGAAGGTGTCGTCGTCCATCGTCGCTTCTTTGGAGCTCATGTGGTTAATTCAAAATGAGTGAGTATTGGTTCGCCATTATTGATGCCATTATTGGTAAGTGCCACCTTACAC
>JAASFH010000234.1:0-26741 GCA_023333695.1 Globisporangium yorkense
AGCCCAAATTTCACCACAAGAAAGCTCTCAGATGGGTCTACCAGACCTGAAAAAGTCTCGCCCGAAAACGCGTTTTTGAAAAAGATATTCAATTTTTCAACTTTTTTGGAGGGTGTCCTTATCTTTTTGGCGCGCACTGTACACTCGCATATGTTTTTAACGAGTTCTTAACGAGTTCGTAACGAGTTCTTAACATATCGAGCGAGACAGCAACTTCAGTGCAAATGTACTATTCACATGAAATATATAACAGCTAAAACGACAATAGTAACTTTGTACTCTGGATTCTCCGCCCAGGATTTTCCGAATCCTGGATGAAAAATCCTGGGCGATATGTTTAGATTAAAGAGTGCGCATACAGGTGTATTTTAAACCGAAGGTGCGCACTCTTTCCTCTATATCATTCAAATCCTATTCGTTCCCAAATATGATTCCAGAGTTCATTCTAGAATATCCCTGTTTGAATCCTAATAGTGACAAAACCACGAACACCCATTCTCTCTCTGGAATTTGTCACTATCCACTTTGCAAGGCCAACTCTTTGCACTTGATTAAAGTATGCTCGTCCACTCAAAAATCGAAGCCCGCTGATCTTGATAGTGACAAAACTCCGATGCGCTAGAAGCTTCTCCCGCCACTTCTTCACAACGCAGCTTCACGCCCACACGCAGCAGCACCCAGCAGCAAGCAAGCTCGCCGCTCCCGCCCACGCACGCAGCCACGATGTCGTCCAGCAAGGCGCCCGAGCGCAAGAGCAACTTCAAGAAGACCATCGATGCCGACGAGATCCGCCGCCGCCGCTCCGAGACCACGGTGCAGATCCGCAAGACGATCAAGGAGGACCGCATGAACCAGCGCCGCCGCATGGTGCGTCTTGGGTGCTTTTTTTATAGGAGAGAGAGAGCGCGCGCGCGCACACACGCGGTCGTGGAGACTATAGCGGCAGTAGTTGTGTGCATGCGGCGCATGCGACCGATGCGCCGTGCGAGTCGCTCTTTCTTGGGAGCGACCGAGGAGCTTGTCTATGCGAGGGAAGGCTAATGAATGGTGGGGACACGTGTGTACATGCAGGTACCGGAGCCGACGATCGACGAGAGTGCCGCGATGGGCGGCGACGCGGCCGGCGACCTCACGCTCGCTCAGCGCGTACGTGCGCTATTCTCAATGTGCATCTAGGCTGAGACAGGTCAGTTGAGAGAGACTAACGGGTGGTCCCCTCCCTATGTGTGAACAGCTCGCGCAGCTCCCGCAGATGGTGCAGGGTGCGCAGTCGACGGACCCGGAGACGCAGCTCGACGCGGTGACCAAGTTCCGCAAGCTCCTCTCGATCGGTGCGTGGGACTGTGGCGTCTGAACCCAAGTGATCTCGTGCTTCTTCCCTCACTCCATTCCTAACCTCCTCTTCTCCCCTCTCTCTTTCTCTGTCGGATGCAGAGCGCAACCCGCCGATCAAGGAGGTGATCGAGACGGGCGTGGTGCCGCTGTTCGTGACGTTCCTGCAGCGCGAGGACTTCCCGACGCTCCAGTTCGAAGCCGCGTGGGCGCTGACGAACATCGCGTCCGGCACGTCGGACGACACGGAGGTCGTGATCAACCACGGCGCGGTGCCGATCTTCGTGCAGCTGCTGTTGTCGAGCAACGACGACGTGCGCGAGCAGGCGGTGTGGGCGCTCGGCAACATTGCCGGCGACTCGATCGAGTGCAGAGACATGGTGCTCCGCTGCGGCGCGCTGCGCCCGCTCATGCAGCAGCTCTCGACGAACGCCAAGCCGACGATGCTGCGCAACGCGACGTGGACGCTGTCGAACTTCTGCCGCGGCAAACCGCAGCCGGACTTCGCGCTGGTGGCGCCGGCGCTGCCGACGCTCGGGCAGCTCATCTTCACGCAGGACGAGGAGGTGCTGACGGACGCGTGCTGGGCGCTGTCGTACCTGTCGGACGGCTCGAACGAGAAGATCCAGTCGGTGATCGAGGCGGGCGTGTGCCGCCGCATCGTGGAGCTGCTGATGCACCCGTCACCGTCGGTGCAGACGCCGGCGCTGCGCACGGTGGGCAACATCGTGACGGGCAACGACCTGCAGACGCAGGTGATCATCAACCTGCAGGCGCTGCCGTGCTTGCGTGCGCTGCTCGAGAGCCCGAAGAAGGGGATCCGGAAGGAGGCGTGCTGGACGCTCTCGAACATCACGGCGGGCAGCCAGGAGCAGATCCAGTCGATCATCGACGCCAACATCTTCGCGACCCTGATCAACTTCCTGTCGACCGCGGAGTTCGACATCCGCAAGGAGGCGGCGTGGGCAGTGTCGAACGCGACGTCGGGCGGCTCACCGGAGCAGATCATGCACCTCGTGAGTCTCGGCTGCATCAAGCCACTGTGCGACCTGCTCGAGGTGAAGGACGCGAAGGTCGTGATCGTGGCGCTCGAGGGCCTGGAAAACATCCTGCGCGTTGGCGAGCAGCAGAAGACGGGCGAGTTCAACGACGTAGCGACGCTGATCGACGAGGCGGACGGCGTGAACAAGATCCAGGCGCTGCAGTACCACGCGAACGAGGACATTTACCTCAAGTCGATGAAGATCGTGGAGCTGTACTTCCAGGGCGAGGAGGACGCCGAGGATAGCTTAGTGCCGGAGACGGACGCGTCGGGCCAGTTCCAGTTCGGCACGGGTGGTTCGGCGCAGCCGAGCGTGTTCCAGTTCGGTGGCAACTAGGCGAGCGACGAAGCGGACGAACGAGCGAGTGAGCAAGCGCCGCAAGCCAGCATGCACACCGACCGGCAGCAAGGCAACGACGACCACGCGCGCGCGGAGCGACTCCGGCTCGAGCCGCCTGTTCGGAGATGAGGAAGCGGTGGAGATTTGGATGAATGGATGGATGGATGAATGGATGAGAGTGGATGACAACGAGAAGACAGCTGGCGTCGCTCCTGTTGCGCGCAGAGGCGACGGAGGAGCGCGCGCTTGTCGGACGGGCTCCGACTCGGTGACGACGACCGCCGGCAAGAACGCCGCCACGCAGAATACATTTTCGCATCTCACGCTTGCTTGCTTGTTGGTCGCTTGCGATGGTGCTGGTGCTGCGAATGGTGTGGTGGTGGTCGACAGGTTGGTTCCCTCGCAGTGGCAGGTGAGCGAGAGACGATGTCGTCACTTGCGATTTCGCCCATTTCTTCCGCTGCTGACGTCGAGCGTGTCATGGGGAATACGCTCAATTGCCTCGAGCAGTGCCGCGCGCAGCAGGAGAGCAACCAGCGGCTGCTCTTCCTGCAGAAAGGTGCGAGTGGCGGCGTTTGCTGGCTGGCTGGCTGGTTGGCGCTCTCATACGTCGTCTCTCGCTCGCAGGCGCGCTCTTCAAGCGCAAGAAGTTCGTGCTCGGCATCAACTCGGGTTCAGAGCAGATCCTTCTGCGGCTCAGCGGAGACGAGCAGGCGTGCGTCGCTCTTAGTATATGTGCACGAGTGTATGTATGCGCACGTCTCGCTAAGAGGCTCGATTGTGTGTCGTTCTCTCCTCCCAGGCTGCTCTGGAGGCCGCACGAGACGCAGAAGGAGCTCACGCGCATCGAGCTGAGCGACGTGAATCTCATCAAGACTCACGGTCCGTCGAGAGCGGCAGCTGTGCTCTTAACTACTGATCTGTGTTACTGACCACGCGGTGGTGGTGTCATGCACGATCAGGCTCGCTGGGCTTCACCGTCGTCTCGAAGAAAGGGGACACGCTGCTGGACCTGGAAGCGGCGAGTGGCGAGGTCCGCGACAACTGGGTGCGTGGCGCTCTGCGCGTATGCGGACGAGAGCGAAGAAGAGCGAGAGACGGTGTCGTGACACTAACCGAGCGTCGTCTCTTCACTCCCTATCTGTGGTTCCCAGGTGACGAACCTGCAGCTGCTGTGCGAAGACAGCGGCGGTGTGGACGACGCGAGCGCCGAGTCGGCGTCCACGTTCCGCAAGATGCTCGAGGAGAAGGCGAAGAAGCAGGCGTACTGGGCGAAGCGCACGGAGGAGCTCGAGGAGCGCAAGCGCGAGGCCGAGGAGCGCAAGAAGAAGTTTGCGGACGCGGGCCTCAAGTACACGGCTGTGGCGCTCGCGAACCGCTCGTAGCCGCGTTTGTACGTGCGTGTGCGTGTGTGAATTGGTAGTCCTAGTCCTGTGTGAGAGCCATGCTCGTTGCCAGCAGTGCCGACCGTGCGACGAAGAGCTTCGTGGGCATGATTGGCCGACGCGAATGAATGTCAAGTCACACATCGGAATCTCCTTCCTGAGCGCGAGCGCCTGCCTGCGATGGGCGACGCCGAGCGCTTCGCGGACGACTTCCGCCGTGTCACCCTCGCGAGCGAGCGCCTGGTGCGTCCGCGTGTACATCTGCGGGTGTCTGCTGCTGCTGCTGCTGCTGGTTCCTCATCGCCACTCCACACAAGCTGCTGTGCGTGAGCGGATGTGAAGGCGACGACGCTCGACTCGCGGCGGATGCGCTCAAGAAGCTCGCGCGCGTGAAGCTGCAGATGCACAGCGAGGTGCGTCACAGGCTGCTGCTGACTTCCTAGTCGGCTTCGTAGAGACTGAGCTGATAGTGCAGCACCAGATCGGCGTCGCGCACTTTCACGACTCGCGCCTCGCCGTGCTCCAGCAGGTGCGTCAGTTGTTTCTGGGGTGGTGGTAGCCACCGCTCTCTGCTGCTACCACGAGCTCCTTCATCTTACATCGTGCAGTTCACGAGGGACGCAGAGCGTTTGAGCAGCGCACTCGACCGAATCGCGGATAGCAGCTCGGCCCCAGGCAACATGGACGACCTGCTGCGAGACGCAGGGCGGCACTTCGCCAGCTGCGACCAGCGCCACGCCGTCTTCCGCCTCGTGGTGCTCTGCAGACACGAACCAAAGGCGCGTGGCTTCTTCGGCTGCTCGACGCACAGCAGTCGTCTGATCTCTCTCTCTTTCTCTCGTGCAGACTCCCGTGATGCGCTTCACGCAGGGCGAGGCGTCGACGGCGTTCCTCTCGCACGCGCGGTTCCACTTGGACGCCATCTACTGGCACACGGACATTCCGAGCGAACAAGCCCAGGTGGGGGAGAGCGGACGATCATGTGTTGCTCTGCGCACATTCGCTCATTGCTCACTGCTGCGTGCATGCGCAGAGCACCTTCGACCAGCTCTGCGCGTTCGAGCACGCCAACCCGTTCGCGAAAGCCTACTTTCTCGACGTCGGCGGCTCGACCGAGAGACTCTTCCAGGTACGACACGCTCATATTGATGTGCAACTGCTGCTGCTGCTCGCTGGCGGTAGTGGTGGTGCCGATGGTGCTGGCGGGTGAAGTCGGAGGCTGACTCAAGGTGTGCCGCTCGTCTCCCGCCGTGTGCCCTGTCCGCCGCGTCAGTCGCTCGCGCTGGTTCTCTCGCATCCGGCTCATCGCCCGAGCCAAGTCGCAGCCGAGGAGCTGGTTAAATAGATGGCAGTCGCCGGCTGCCGAACGACCGTGCGTCTCGTGTGTAAGCCCTAACTAAACTGCGGTCGCTCTACGGGCAGTCGGCGAAGAAGTCCGAGATGCCCTCGTTCTCGTCCAGGTTGAAGCAAAAATCCGGGTCCATCTGCCGCAAAGCGCACGTCAGTGCGCAGCAGCAGCACACAGCGCGACTACAGGGTGACGCCACCAACGTACCTTTAGAGGAGCCAGCTTGAACAGCCCGCTGTCGGAGTCATAGGATCGCTGCGAGAAGACAAGAGCGCCGCTGTCAGCCCTGCTGCTGCTGCTTCAAGGCTGCTCAAATACGTTTGCGCGAGTTCGATCCGTCAGCAGCGCCAACATCGTCGCACCTGATCCAGTGCTGCGGCAGACGGAGGGGTATCGGCGGGAGACGCAGCCTCCTCTGACGGAGCGTCCGTCTCCGCCGCTGCAGCTGCTTCTTTCTCTTCGTCTGCAAGCTGCCGAACTAAGTACACATCCACCGGACCATCTACGCCAGTAAGCACAGTTCATAGTGAGCTCAAGCGCATCCTCGAATCCTGCTACGACAATCGCGAGCGAGAAAGAAACAGCTTCGGCACCTGTAGACTTCAAGAAGATCTGGAACCGCCGCTTGCCGCTCGGCATGCCCTCGTCTGGGTCCGGCACCTCGAGCGTCGTGCCCGGAGGTGCCTTGATCGCCATCACGCTCTGGTCCTTGAAGCTCTCGAGGCTCCGCATGTCCTCGTGCGTGATGTACGAAAGGTTTTCGAACGTGCTCTTGTCGAACGCCTCTTCGTCGTACAGCCGCCGGATGCTCTGCGTCACCTCCTTGATGTGCTGCTCGTACTTCTTCTCCTCCTGCATCAAGTCCGAGATACTCTGGAGGAGCTGCTCCATGTCCTGGTAGTTGTCCGCCATGCCGAGCGTCCCATTCGAGCCCCTACAGCAGCACACATCGGGTCCTTGTAGTGAGCATCTAATCCCACACCAGCACCACACACATTTCCCTACTGCACGCACTTCCAGTGGATGTTGTTCTTCGACGTCTTCTCAATGAGACCGATCCCTTCCAGCACGTTCGTGATGTCGTAGATGCGTCGTTTCTGCCGGATCCGATGGTGAACATCGCCACACGACCAGTCTATCAGCGATCATACAGCCAACCACGCACATATCGACATGCATAATGCTACAAGTAGCACATAGAAGACTTGCAGCAGCCTTCCTCACCTGCACGCCTAACGACACTGCAGCGCTGTTGAGGTCGAGGTCGCCGGTGGGCGACGACTGGATCAGGTCCACGAACTTCTTCGTGAGCAGCCCGAGCGAACTGTCGTAGCGGCTCGCGGGCGACGGCTTCAGTGCACTACCGCCTGCCAGCACCAGTAGCAGCAGCAGCAGCAACAGCCTCACTCGACAGTCAGCGACGGCATCTGAGACGCCAGTTCACATAAAACACGGCCGCCGCACCTCCTCCTCGCGTGTTGGGACTCGGCGATTGCAAGTGGCCGAGCGCGACGGCGGGCGAGAGCGCGGAAGACCCGGCAGCGCTCACGTCCAGCGGCGGCGGAGAGGGCGACGGCGGCGCCGCCTCCGCTGCCGCCTCGTGCGCGCGCAGCTTGGTGCGTTTGCCCCGGCTGCGCTTCGCGTCGTCGTCTGCCGCCGGGAGCTTGGATTTGGCCATCGTCTGCAGTGAGCAAGCAGCCGTTCCGTCAGTCGATAGAGAAGCGAGTCGCTCAGCTATTCACCTACACAGGCGCGTGTGCGCACACTCACGCAGACGCTCGCTTGCAGGTGGAAGGAGCGACAAAGCAGTAATGTTTGTATGCCTCAACCAAACATCCTGGAGTTTGTATGCCGCACTACAAAAGTAGCCGTTTGCCCATGATGTACCACTACTGTACCGGCTGTACCTAAACTGTACCAAATCCTATGCTGACTTCGCTGCAACACGCGGCCAAACCGGAAGACTCGACAAGCAGGAGGCGCGAAGCGGCAAAGTCCCTGCTGTCACTCTCTCTCTCTCTCTCTACGTAAGCAACAGACAAGCAGATTACAAGCGATGGGCGCGGGGTCGAGTGCGCAGCGCAAGTCCTCGGACGACCGGCCGGCGGAGGAAGAGGAGGAGCTCGTGCTCAACGGTGCGTCCGTCACTATCGCTTGCACTGATCCTGTAGGCTGACATCTCCCTCTGCCTGCCTAGAGCTCAAGGTCGAGACGGGTGACCAGAACGCCGTGAAGAACATGCTGGACGACGCCGTCGCCGAGTTCTTCGAGGAGAAGCCCGAGTACACGATCCTCTACGGCTGGGACAACGTCAAGATGCTGCTCATGGTCGTCGCGACGCTCGTCGCCGCCGCCTCGCACTTCTTCAAGAGCCCTACTATCTCGGAGCGCGTGATCGTCTACTCGAGCGTCGCTGGGTGCGTCTTCTTGTCGCGTGTGTGCAGGGCGAGTGGCTTGCGGCAATAAGACCGACGGCGTAGTGTTGTGCATGTATCTCGGCAGGTTCTTCTTCATCCAAGCGCTGATCATGGGCTACGCCATGCTTGTGGAGAAAGACACGATTCTGCGGCTGAGCAAGAAGGTGCGTCGCTGCGTATCGACTGGTGTGTTGTCACATGGGTATCGGGGCGAATCGTATTGACTCGCTGCCTCGCTTGCTTGTGCACGCAGGGGGCCGAGTCGAAGGTCCTGCTGGTGCGCACAGCCTTCCCGTACACGGAGGAGAACTACACGATCATCCTGCAGTACGAAGGCGCGCCGGAGAAGCAGCAGATGAAGGTCGAGCTCTACATCGGCCGCTTCTTCGACAAGGACGGATATTTCAGCAAGGACGCGTTCGTGGAACACCTCGAGACGGCGGTGTCGCGGTTCCAGAAAAGCAAGAAGACGCAATAGGCGATGGAAACGGTGGGTGGATGGATGGATGGATGTCGGCGTTCAGGGGCTGCTGGTCGTGTGCGACCGAGCGCGCCTAAATGTTATCTGCTTCCGGGTTCTTGTACGCCACCATGGTGTCGATCTTGTGGATCTGCAAGTAGGTCAAGGCACGCATTCCACACATCAGCTCACCACACTTCCACCATCAGTTCACACACAGGATACTGCAGCCACCCGCACCTTTGTCGTAAAGGAGCGCAGACGCACTTCCGCCGAGTCCTTGATGTAGCGAGGGTCCGACTCCTCCCACAGCGCGGGCACCTCCGAGTCCTTGTCCGTGTACACGAGCAGGTCGAACGTGCACTGCTCCTCGAGGAGAGGCAGAAACGACACGCTCGCCGTGATCTGCCGGATGATCGCCTGGATCTCCGACATGATCTCTTTCCGCGGCTTGGGCTGAGCCTGTGCACTGTTGCAGGAGCGCCAGTCAGCAGCTGCTTGCAATGGCAAGTCCGTGTGATGCGGCACACGGATACGTACGATGTCTCGCCGCTCTGTTCAGTGTGCACCTCGAACGCCCAGCGCTCGAGCACCTCCTGCGTCTCGACACCCGTGACGACGACCACGAGCTTCTGCACCTCGCCCTTCATCAGCCAGTCTGTCGCAACCCAACGCGATGCTGTGAGTTAGCATACACCGCGATCCCAGATCACAGCAACGCGATCGCAAGCCTTGTGTGCTTACTCGATAGCTGGTGGAGGAACTTGCGGAAGAAGTCGTCGAGCTTCTCGTCGGCTGTCACGAGCATGTTCAAGCCGTACTTCTGCACTTGCTTGAAGCTCTCGGGCGGGTAGATCCCGCGCTGGTAGAGGATGCTGGCAGTTGGCGTACATGTCCGCAACGTCAGCGGTCAGTTAGTCGTTTGTCACCTTTGCAGCAAACACAGCGACGCCGGCACCTGTTGATGCTGTAGGAGAAGAACTCGGTGACGAGCTCCGTCGAGCCTTTCAACGTGATGACATTCTCTGTGAGCTGGGACGTCGCCTGTTTACATAGACCGAAGGCGTTAGCTGCCTGCAGGATGCGCGTGGACAGTCTGCAGTCGCGCGCACCATCGCTTCCTCGCTCTCGTTGCCTCTACAGGCTGCGTTCGGCTCGCTCGATTTTGAAATGCGGCATCAGAAAACAAAGGAGTAGCTCCATACCGAAAGGTATACTTTAATCCAGTCAAATACTGCATTCACTGGTTTTTATCACTATTTGATGCAATGTTGCCTTTTTGCGCTCCCATTCCGCATCCACGGCAAGTTGAAGCAAGCGATGCCGAAGCGCAAGGCGGACGACGCGCACGCGGCACCGGTACCCGCCGCTCAAAGGCGGCTGCAGCTGCAGTTTCTCTGTGAAGACGGCTGACGTGACGTCCTATGTGTGCGCAGCCGCGCTGGAGCCGCTCGAGCGACGAGAACCGCCATCACCTCAGCGCTTCTGCTGCTTCAACTGGTGGTGGTGACACTTTCAGCAACGAACGCACGTTCGGTCGGCAACACGAGAGCGGCAGCGATGACGACAGCGATTCCGACGACGACGAGGAGCTCATCTTCATGGCGGTGCTGTACGACCGCAAGCGCTTGGGCGTCGCGATCTACGATGCTGTCACCACGGGGCTCAAAACGCTCGAGATCGACGTTGCCGACAAGGAGGAGCTCGAGCAGGTGTCGCGCATTCTGCGGTCGCTTATAGTGTGTTTACTTATTGATACGCACACTCACAACAACTCCATGTCCACCAAAGACCATCGAGCGTCTCCACACTCAGTTCCAGGTGCATAAGATCCTCGTCTCGTCTCGGAACGCCAGCGCGCTCGGACTCCTGCAGCTCGTCAAGCGCCTCGACCAAAAGTTCGAAAGGAAGACGAGCGCCAGCGTGCGAAAGGTATTGCACACGATGTTCATGTGTTTGCACTACACTTGTGACTGTCATGAGTGTGAGATTTCTCACTCGCGTGTCGTCGTTGTGGACACGAGCAGCACTCAGGTGAGTGTTCGCAAGTCTACTGACTTGACTATCGCCGACACAAGACTGAACAAATGCACTTGCTTCGTCAGACTTCAACTACCTGAAAGCATGCCAAAGCATCGAAGACACTCGCATCGGCAAGAACTGGAACGAGTACAATGTGTCTCTGTCCGAAGTATCGCGGTACGATCTTATTGAGACCGCGCCGATCTGTTGTTCTCAAACACATCAATGAATACAATCGGAGATGTCCAGGCGCGACGCGTACAAGTACATCGGGAAGTTCTTCGACTTCGAGAGCATCCAGCTCATCCGAGCGACAGGAGGTGCGAGAATGTGGGTGTGATCGATCCTGCCGTTGTTGATGGTCGCAGCACTTGACATGCGTGTGCTGGTATAGCGCTGCTGCTGTACCTGTTCTCCGAAAAGGTAACTTCTCTCCGCACCGTACGCCTCATGGAGTGGTCATACGACTCACTGTGAAATCGATCCTTCAGATCGGCAACCAGCTGGAAGATGTCTCGCAAACGTACATCTCCACTGTGGAGCAGATCGCGCTCGATGGGATCATGTATGTCGACGCGTCAACATTCCGGTCGCTGCAGATCTTCAACCATGTACGTGTAAGCACCACTTCGCTCATTCAAATCGAAACGATGAGGAAACTGACAAAGTAGGCTGGCGAATCAACAGGAATCGCACCCGTCGATGGTCAAGGTGTGTCCTCCAGTGGCTCTTTGTTTGCACACTGCGAAAGGAATGACTTATCGGTGTGCTATTGGCGTGAAGGGTTCTGGACGAGCGAAAGAAGGCTTCAGGTACTGTTGTGAACGCTATTGAGTGCATGAGTGCAAATAAGCAAGTTACTCACCCTCTTTATCGTGTCTGCTGCAGCTTGTTCGGGCTGATCAACAAAACAGTGACGAAGGCTGGATTCTACAAGCTGCGGCAGTGGATGCTCGCTCCACTTGTCAACGCTTCACTCATCGACGAGCGCCTCGACGCGGTTTCGTTCTTTTCGAGATCTGAAAGTGAAGAGATCCGGAAGATTCTGGTTGGCTGTAGTTGAGTGACTATACTCTCTCGTTATCACTCGAGCTCACGCCTGCTTGATCAGTACTCGAAGCTGAAGCTGTTCGGCGACGTCGGAGGCATCTTCCGGAGAATCAAGAAGCGCAGTGCGACGGTCAAGGACTGGTGGAAGTTTCGCTGCTCAATCGAGAGTTTCCTGGCATCCCAGTAAGCCGAGTGAGGTGCGAGTGTTGTATCGTGGATGGAGCTGATTGTCGCGTGTGTCTTCATGTGTGATGAAGGGATTACATCGAGACGCAACTCGCTGGCGGTAGCACGGCTGCTCTCTCGCTGAGCCTATTTCAGCGATTCTCAAGAGAACGAGACATCCGCCATGTGAGCAACCTGCTCGGAAACATCATCGACTTCGACGAAAGCCTCCAAGAGGAGTCCATGGTGATTCGGAGCGGGGTGTCGGAAGTTCTGGACTGCGCTCGCTCCAGATACGAGGATCTGGACAATGTCGGTGACTTTTCCCTTTGTTTCGACACCAATCCGCAACATCGATTGCAACGAGCATCAATCTGACAATTTTCCTACTCCCACAGGTGCTGACGGAAGTCGCGTTTCAAATCCAAGAGTCCAATCCGACGCTCTCGTCTATCACCGTCCAGTACATCCCGCAAGTTGGCTACGTGGTGTGCTGCGAGTCACCGACCACGCTGCCCGAGTTCGTCTTCCAGTTCCAAGAAGACGACACGACGTTCTACTACAAGGTGAGGACCTTTGTAGTCGTAAAGGTCACATGATGCACTGAACTGCATATGATCGAGCGTAGGAGGACTGCTGCCGAGAGCTGGACAGCACCATCGGGGACATTTTCGGTGCGCGGTTGGATGATGTTCTATGCTGTGTGGAATGTGTTGGCGAAGCATGACACGGTCTCGCTTTGCAGGCTTTATACTTGACGTCCAGCGAGGTACAGAGTCAGTCGTGCAGTCCATCGAGTTCCTTGCTTCTGACAGTGAATGCGTACGAACAGAACTGCTGGAGGAGGTCACCGTAGCTCTGCTCGAGCACGAGAGCAGCGTTCATGGTCAGCGCGTGCTCTATCTTCACTCTGTGTTTTGTGATCCCTTTCAAGCTGACAAGCTTGTTGATTCTCGAGCAGAAATGGTCGAGATGACGGCGCAGCTGGACTGCCTGATCTCCTTCGCCGACTCGGCTCGTAACTTCAACTTTACAAGGTCGGTCATTTGCTCGTCAAGCTTAGGACTGCATCGCTTCTAATCGATTCTGCGTTCTGCTAGACCGACATTGACGCAGACGAACTGCATGAGAGTGAAACAAGCCCGACATCCGCTGCAAGAGCTCCTAGTCGACCACTACATCCCGAACGACATCCTCTTGGAGTCGACGGACGGCTGCAGCTTGCTGAAGATTGTGACCGGACAGAATGGATCGGGTATGATAGGGAGGAGGATCTTCGCTCGAGAGTATGTTGCGAGCACTGACACCAACTCACCTTCGTAGGCAAATCCGTGTATCTGAAGATGGTCGGTCTCCTTCAGTACATGGCTCAAATCGGCTGCTTTGTTCCGGCGCAAGAAGGTGCGTTGACGCAACATGCAATGTGCTCATGATCAACCTGATAACCGAGTCGCCTGAATCGTGCTGACAAACCTGAAACCAGCCGAGATCGGCTTAGTGGACAAGATGTTCACTCGAATCCAAAGGTCTGTAGGAGCATACCGTTGTACTTGCTCTGATCTCAGTCGATCTGACTCATAGTTTCTCTTCTAGCATGGAGACAGCTACCGTGTCTCAGAGCTCCTTTACAATCGACTGCAGCCAGGTGAAGCGAAGATCCTGCTAGCTATTGCAAAGGCATGGATTGAGATTGACTGTGTTTGATTGATCAGATTGCCTGGATGCTCAACCACGGCGAAGGGCAGTCGCTGTTCTTGATCGACGAGTTCGGGAAAGGTTGCTGTCAAGACTGCTGTTTTCACAGGAGTAGAGCTGCTCACTTCTCGATCTGACCGGTTGATTCGTCTTTAAACAGGCACGGCGGAGCTCGATGGAGTCGCGCTTCTGGTATCACTCGTTCGGTTGGTTTGAACTGCTGAGGCTTGACGGGCTGACGATGTCTGTTCAATAGAGCTCGTTGATCAACTACTTGGCGTCGAAAGCACCAAGCTCGCGCTGTCCACGCGTGATCATCACGACACATTTACTGGTACGACCGATATGTGGTCATGGTTCTTCTCTGTACGAACTTGTTGACGACTTGCTGACGACTTGCTGGCGACTTCGTACCTATTGTCTGTGCAGGAGATATTCCAACACAACTTGCTGCAGATGCCACACAATGCCGCGCCTGAAGCACAAGATGAGAATCAACGTGGGGAAGCGGCATCACAAGCGCGATCAGCAGTATCGTGCGCCATGATGGCATCCGCAGTCGTCTCGGAAGACGAGTCCGCTGGCGTTCGAGACATCTCTCCACTGTACGAGCTGCGCAACGGGACATCGGCGCACAGCAACGCACTCGGCTGCGCGGCGAAATGCGGTAGGTGGAGTTGTGATACGATTGTGTTATGGTGTGAGGTTGCAGTAGTGACATGGTTGGAATGAACTCGCAGGCATCCCGGGGCAGATCATCAAGCGAGCATCCGACATTTTGGCTGCCAGGAAGAGCGGCGAGACTCTCGTGGCGCTCAGCACGCGCGACTCCACTGGTCTCCGCTCGGAGGACCAGCTCTCGATGTTCTTCGCGTCCATCAGCGACTGGTCGAACGCCAGCGACAGCAACGTGGAGCAGTTCCTCATCATGGCTCGGATGTGTGATCAGTGAGAGATGCATTCGCGAGATAGTTAAGGAAAGATAAATGAACGCCGTCAGCGGCGCTTGCATGAGTAAGAGGAGACTGGAGCTCTCAGTCGACTCCGTCGAGTTGGAGGCAGCTCGCAGTCATCCGATCCATACCAGCGACCGCCAGTGGCTGCTTCGATGAACGATTGGTTCATCGGACTGCGAGACGCTATCACGCTCTACTGGCACGCAGCGTCGACGTCGACGCTGAGAAGCTCGTCGAGAAGGTCGTCGTTCGCAAGCGCGTCGTGAGAAGGCTCAGGTAGTTCATCAGGAAGCGGCACTTCATCCTCGGTTGGCACGCAGTCGTCGGCATCGTTCCAGAGCGGGGCCGAACTTGTGTCTTCATCGAACTCGGCAGTGGCTTGCGACCACCAGCTCGACGGGGCCGCGCCGGACGCGAGCATCGCGCGTTCGTCCGCGTCGTCCCAGACGCCGAACGCCTCCGACGGCTCCAGGTCGTCGATCAGCGACCGGGTTTTGTTGTTCATGATGTCGTTGACCATCTCCTCGCGCAGGCTCGCGAGGTACTTCCCATCGGGCTTCGGAGACAACAATCCGCCGTACGCGTGCTCGATCTCCTGAACGACAGTCGAGTGCAAGCTCAATACGTCAGCACATGCTTATATCTGCACATACACACATCACGAATGAACGCAAGGCTCGCACCTCGACTTCCTCGACCTTCGCGGGCTCGGCTTCTTTTGTCGCAGCCACCGATTTCACCAGCGCTTCAGGCGCCACTGCCTTCACGCTGAGCGCTTTCCTCACGCGGACGACTTCGCTAACGCGGTCGCCGCCGCTCTTGAGCGACTTGTGCTTCTTCTTCTTGCGCGCTACACCGTCATCGCCGCCACCGACCGAGATCCGGCTACTCTGCTGGTTCGATATGTCTCCGAGCGCGCGGCGCTTCTCTCGCGCGCCGTCGCGCAGCCCCTTTCTGCTGCTCGGCGCGCCGTGAGCGTGGAGGGCGTTCGCGCGCTTGGGCGTGCTCTCGCCGAAGCGAAGCTTGCTCGTCTGCAGTGGGTGACTGCTGCTTGCCTCCACGTTCTCCTTCAGCAGGTGCGCGTTCTGGTGAGTCGCCTCCATGCTGCGAGTGGCTGCTGTTGTCGCGCACGGCGCCACTGCTGTCGCCGCCGTCGCCTGTCGTCACTGCAACTTTGCTTTTTGTTTTGAAATTCTAAATACGATTTCAGAATAGTGACAGGAAGAGTGACATGTAGTGACATGGAAGCGTAGCGAGGAGTTCCTGGACATCCCCTGCGAGCGCGACCACGTCCTCCTTGCTCTTGCTCTTGCCTGCTTATGCGTATGTATGAGAGAGGCCGCAGTCATCTGCATATCAAGTGAGGGGAGGCTTCATCCTCCTGAACGACTCTTGTCCTAATCGGCAGCGAAACAGCACCAGCTCATGGAGATGCCAACAACAGACAACAGCAACAAGAGCAGCACACGGGAACAGGAACTCTCGCTGCTGCACCAACACCCTCGCAGCCGCGCGGTCGTCCGTCTATTTACTTGCCTCCGCGGCGCATGGCCTTCATCATGCGGAGCACGTGGAAGTTGAGCGTCGATCGGTGCTCGGCAGCCTGACGCTTCGACTACGATCCAGACACGCAGTCGCATCCGATCATTAGCGTCGCTAGTAACAACCTCACTCAAGAACACAAACACACCATATCACCCTCATACACACGGCAGGACGCACCTTGGCGGTCATGACCTGCTCGAGGTGGCGCGCCTCGCGCTTGCAGAGGTTCTCGTCAAAGTCGTTGCGCTCGAGCGCGGTCATGAAGGCGAGGAACTCGGGCTGGCCCTCGTTGCTCTCGCGCACGGTGCGCAGCGTCATGCGCTTCACGTGCTCCACGGACATGGCCTTGCCGAGCTTCATGGTGGTCGGCGCTTCTTGGTCGCTTGCTTGCTCGCTTGGTCGAAGTGGCTCTGCTCCACTCAGTCCTAGCACCCTCGTTTTCATCACTACTGACATCGGCAGATGACTTGCTGTTTGTATCGATCAGAAGAACAACTTGAGCTCAGTATGCATAATCTCAAATTCGCCAGCGCGAAGACAGCATGACCAGCTCGACGGTGGCGGCGACTGCAGCGGCGGACGTCGTGGAGCGCTCCAAGTCCGAGAGCGACCTGAAGAAGTACCGTCTGCTGACGCTGCCGAACGCGCTGCAGGTGCTGCTCATCTCCATGGAGGACGTCCCGCGCCACGCCGGCGACGACGAAGACGACGACAATGACGATGACGAGGATGACGATGACGAGGACAGTGACGACGGCAGTGACGACGGCGACGAGAGCATGAGCGAAGGTGACGAACACGGCGGCGACGGCGAGGAAGGTGACGAGGAGGGCGGCGGCGGCGCTGGGCGGCGCGCCGGCGCGTGTCTCACTGTGGGTGTCGGCAGCTACGCGGAGCCGGCATACCTGCCGGGGCTGGCGCACTACCTCGAGCACATGGTGTTCATGGGTGCGTGTGTATGCGGCGGTAGCTATAATTGATGTGAGCGGATAGCAGCAGAACTGACACGGCGATGTACGCGCAGGCAGCGCAAAGTACCCGAACGAGAACGAGTTCGAGGCGTTCCTGAGCGCGCACGGCGGCTTCAGCAACGGCTCGACGGACAACGAGGTCACGCGGTACACGTTCGAGGTCGGCCCCGCGCACCTGCAGCAGGCGCTCGACATGTTTGCGCAGTTCTTCATCGCGCCGCTGCTGAAGCCCGAGGCGCTCGAGCGCGAGCTGTCGGCGATCGAGTCGGAGTTCAGCCAGGCGACACAGAACGATCGCATCCGGCAGCAGCAGGTGCTGTGCGCTGAGGCGAAGGAGTCGCACCCGTACCACCGCTTCGGCTGGGGCAACCACAAGAGCCTGAAGGAGCAGCCGGAGGTGGATGGCATCGACGTGCACAAGGAGATCAGCGCGTTCTACCAGCAGTACTACTCGGCCAACATCATGAAGCTCGTGGTGTGCGGCGAGGATTCGCTCGACGACATGGCGGCGTGGGTGACCGAGTCGTACAGCAAGATCCCGAACAAGAACGTGCAGGTGCCGTCGTTCGCCACGTTCGGTCAGCCGTTCGGGTCGACCGTGAACTCCTCGCCGGTGATCTGTCGCGTTGTTCCTGTGCGCGACATCCACACGCTGCAACTGGACTGGATGATCCCGCCGGTGTTCGGCCTCCACCACCAGAAGCCGGCGGACTACATTGCGAGTCTTTTGGGTCACGAGAGCGAGGGATCGGTGCTGTCACTGGTACGTTCGTCTCGCTCTGTGTAAGTGGTGACTAGGTGGTGGTTGTCTGGCGAGTGGCTGACGGCATCGTCTGATTCTTGTGTGCTGCAGCTGAAGGAGCGAGGGTGGATCTCGGCGCTGACAGCTGGAGTGACCGATACAGACGGGAACGAGTCGGGCACGTACGCCGCCAAGTTTGACGTGACGATGAAGCTCACGGTCGAGGGTATCTCTCACTGGGAGGAGATCACGCATGTCGTGTTCGAGTACTTGCAGATGCTAAAGACGAGCGGGTACCCGGAGTGGGTCTTCGAAGAGCTCAAGGCGCTCGCCGACATCTCGTTCCGTTTCCAAGAGGAGAGCAGCGCGGTGGAGAAGTGCGAAGAGATCGCGGAGATCATGCAGGAGATGTACCGGGTGCCTCCGCAGGACCTCCTGCGCTACGACCTGTTTGAAGGAGGCTTCAAGCGCCAGCTCGTGGAGGACGCCATGGCGCATCTGAACCCTAAGAATCTCTTCATCACGCTGACATCTAGGAAGCTCGCGGAGGACGCAAACTTCCAGCAGCAGCAGGTATGTTTGCGGACGTTTCCTATCTACGACCAGTGTCTTGGAGAGTTCTAACATGTGTGCTTTCACCTCAGACACGCGAAGAGAAGTGGTTCGGAGTCGTGTACACGAAGGAGTACGTCGGTGATGCGGTCGTGAGCGGGTGGAAGAATGCAGGGCTGAACGACAAGCTGCACCTGCCGAAGCCCAACCCGTTCATCCCGCGCGACTTCACGCTCATCACCACTGACGACGCGGTGGACGATGTCTCGAGCCAGCGCTTCGCGTTCGGCAACATGTGGTACAAGCCGGATCGTCACTTCGTCACTCCCCGCGCGCACGTGGCGTTCCTGTTCCATCTGCCGAGCGTGACGAAGGACGTGAGCAGTGTGGTCGCCACCGAGCTGTATGTGAAGCTCGTCCGCGACGCGCTGAACGAGTACGCGTACCACGCGAATGTGGCTGAGATTATGTACTCGCTCCGCGTGAAGGAGTCTGGGCTGGAGCTGATCTTCGGCGGCTTCAACGACAAGCTCAGTCTTCTTGTGAACGTAGTTGTAAGCGCGCTCTTCAAGACCCAGATCAACCCGCCACGCTTTGAGATCGTGAAGCAAGAGATGCTGCGCGAGTACAGGAACTCGATCGCGAAGGTTGCGCACAAGGCGAAGTACCTTCGTCTCCAGTTGCTGGAGCGCGTGTCGTTCCCGTTGGAGCAGTCCATCGTCGCGCTCGAGGCGATGACTGCGGACACGCTGAACGAGTTCCTCAAGAACACTTTGTGGGCGTCGAAGACTCGCCTGTCAAGCTTCGCCCACGGCAACATCTCCGTGAGCGCCGCGGCGGATCTTCACAAGGCTGTCGAGGCGGATCTGGAGCGTTTGTCATCTGCGCTTGCGGAGTCGGAGATCCCGAAGCGCTTCATCAACCAGATCCCGTCCACGCCGAGCGGCTTGCTGCTCGAGGCGGCGAGCGAGCACGCAGAGGAGAAGAATACGCAGGTCGAGTTCTACTACCAGCTCGGCGAGCACAGCCTCGAGCTGCTTGCGTACGCGGACTTGCTGGAGCAGCTGATGGAGGAGCCGCTGTTCGACACGCTGCGCACGAAGCAAGAGCTTGGCTACGACGTGTCGTGCACGGTGCGCGTGACGCACGGCATCATCGGCTTTGGCGTCATGGTGCAGTCATCGCTCTTTGACGCCAAGTACATCGCGTACTGCATCGAGCGATTCATGATCGAGTTTAAAGAGGCGATCGGGCGGATGCCAATCGAGCATTTCCGCGACCACGTGCGCGCGCAGATCCTGAAGAAGCTGGAGCCGGACCACAACCTGCTCGAGACGACACACCGCTACTGGCACGAGATCGCGTCGGGGCGTCTGGACTTTGACATCGACGAGAAGCTCGCGAAGGAGCTGGAGAAGTGCACGAAGCGAGAGTTGACGAAGCGGTACCGCAAGTGGTTCCTAAACAACCCGAAGAAGCTGGTGGTGCACGTGGTTGGGCAAGCAAGCCAGCCTGCCAAGTCTGCGAATGGCGAGAGCAAGGCGCAGGCAAAGTTTCCTGTGCCGGAGCGCATCTCGGACCTGTACGCGTTCAAGGTCGACTTGCCGTTCTACCCGGACAACACGCGTGCGGGCGCGCTCGCCGCTTGTGCGGATGCGAGCGAGCGGACGAGTCTTTGAGGTGTGCAGATGGAGAGATCGAAGTTAGAGCCGTAGAAGAAGTCACACAGAGCGATGGTGCTGGTGTTGATAGGCTCGAGAACCAATGCATCTCTCTCACTTGGCGGCTTGTCGTGTGATGTTGCTGCGTTGCTGGTCGATGGCTGAAGATGCGCTCGCTGAAGCGGACTTGTCGTCGAGCTCGTGAAGCTCGTGATGCAGCGAGAGCTGTTAGACGTAGAATATTCTGTAGACGGTCTTGGCGATGGCGGACTGGCCGTCGTAGAACGCGGTCTCTATCGTCAGCTTCCCGCTGTGTCCAAGTTTGCAGTTGTGTGTGAGTATGGAGAAGTTGAGCCAAGAGTGCAGCGACGGAAACGACGAAGACGCACCTGATGGACTCGGGGTCGAGCATATTCTCCGCGCCTGCAGACTCGATCGTCTGTTGCCACGTGTTGGTCGATCCCGGGATGACGTACCCGAACGCGAAGAGCCATTCTGCAGGAGTATCAGCACGCATCCTCGTGAGACTTCCACGCTACATACACACCAGCAGCCCTCTCTCTCACTACACACACACACCCTCGATGCAGCTTCCATCGAGAAACACGCGCTGCTCGAGCCGGAACTGCGTGATCTCCTCTGTAGAGCTAAAGTTGATCTCGCGCGACACAGCGGAGCACTTGAGGATCGCCGCAGGAATGCGTGCTGCTCGTGTGCCATTCAAGAGATGTTGCGTGTGAGAAGCAAAGTACCGGAGTCCTCTCGAGACAGCGAGAGAGCGACACACTCGGCACCTTCTTGCTCGGTGATGTAGACGTCCTCGCCCCTGGTCTCGCGTCGACGACATATATGGCGTGCACGTAAGAAAGAGAAGTTCCATGGTGTAAGACGACATGATCGCCGCGCTATTACCACTCGTCCGACTGCCAGAGGAGCTTTCCAGTGTCGCCGCAGCGCATGTTCATGTGGTTGCTGCACAGTGATGAGCTGCTCAGTGTTCTTCGTCCATGCAAGGTGAGCAGCATCGCGAACAATCAACTTTGATAGCGACAGCGTACATGACGAGCCCGGCGGCGATCCTCCTCGCGCGCGGATTGTTGGCGATCTCGATCTTGCCGCCGCCGGCCTCGTTCTGGATCTGCTTCCACTCACGCTCAACCTCCAGGTCGAGTTTCGCCTCGGCCGCAGCGTCCGCCTTGCCGCCGACAAAGTCCGACGCGGACGGCGTGCTCTTGTCGTCAAGATGCGTGAGTTTGGCGGCGCCGCTGCTGCTGCCCGAGAGCTTGATCTTGCTGATCTTGCAGCCGACGTCGTCGTCGAGGTCCACGTGCTTCGGCTCCATGGCTGCTGCTGGGAGCTTGTGTCGCGCGCAGAGCAGAACGGGGAATGAGAAACCGACTTCGACTCTTGGGTGGTTCGAAACTTACCTGCATCCAAGATACCGAAGATGCGGCGCTCGAGTCGCGCGAGTCATGACTGTGCGTCCTCCTCCTCCTGCGCCTGCGAGTGTTGCTGTCCTAGCTCCCAGTTCTCGTAATGCTACTGCTTGAGACGTCAGCGAAGCTCCCGGCCGTGATGCACAAGTCGTCCACGATCATCAACGCAGCAGCGCTGCAGGTTGGTGGACAGCTGTGTAAGGATGGCGGTGTGGTGAGATCTGCTCTTCTAACAAGCATCGCGGCTGGCCGAGCGTCCCTCCTCTTCAGGACCACTTGGCGCGCTCGATCACACTCGACCTGTTCCCGAGGAAGCGCACGCCGGTGATGCGAGTCGCGCGCAGCAGCAACCAGAACTCGAGCGCCGGAAACACGCTCAAGACCCACGCCCGCTCGTCCACGGCAGTACGTTCTCGTCGTCCAAGTACAATGGAGCAGAGTGCTCTTCCCGTCTCTCACAACTGCGCTACACCTTGAACTCCCCCAGCTCCAGGCAGGAAGGACACTTGTCGATCGACGAGAGAGTTTTGAGACTCCACCGCCCGCAGAGTACCGCCGAGTGTGGATCTGCGAAGCCTGTACATTTGAGAACGAAGAGCTGCGGCCGCATCTCCAGCACCAGCTCGCGTCGAACGAGCGAGAGCGCTGCGAAGCGTGCGGCTCGTTCCGCGCCAAGCAGGAGGCGCGAGCGAGTCTCACGCTCGCGCAGAAGCGAGGGCTCGTGGCGTGTCCGCCTCCGAAGCTCACGCGGGACGATTGGGATCGATGCGAGAAGCAAGCCGAAGACCGAGGTGACCTCGCCCACCCGTGCTCCATCTGTCGCGAGTCCTTCGGCGTCAAGGAGCACGTGATCCTGAGCTGCTCGCACGTGTTCCACCTCGACTGTATCACGAGCTTCGAGAGGTTCCTGCGCACGAACCAGCGCGTGTGTCCGCTCTGCCGCAAGCAAGACTATCAGAAGAGGTGCACAGCGAAGGCGTCCGTCCACCACCGCCAAGTGTGCGCCAAACGCATCCAGGTGATAGATACCATCGCGAGTGGTGGCTGCAGGCTTGGACTTGGGGGAAGACTCACACGTGCTGCATCCCACAGACCTTCGTTCGTGGCTTTCTGGCTCGTCAACGCGTCGCTGGCCTGTGGCACCAGGTGCGTCTGCATGCCCTTGAGGCTATTGACCGGCGTGCTGGGAATTCACGACGCTCGCGTGCTGCAGTTCTACAGGGCTGGGAAGGGGGATCCTGTGCGGCGGCGGCGGTTCCTGGCGAGCAGGTCGCGCGTCCTTCGCTTCTGCTCTCTCCGCTTGCTGCGATCTTAACACGCGAGCTGACGCTGTTGGTCTTGCAGAGTCGGCGACACCACCGACCGCCTCGTGGCTGCGATGCGCCAGCGTGACGACTCCATCGACTCGCTGCTGGCGGAGTTCGACCGGTCCCTCACCCTCAGCCGCCGCGTCTTCAGCCCGGAAGTCGACGAAGGTGGTCGCGTGGCGCTGCCGGCGGTAATGTTGATGTAGAAGGGTCCGCTGACTCGTGTACGCCTGTGCTGCAGCTGCGAACGGTTTGACGCGCGTCTCCAGCGACGACTGGTCTGCCATCTACGACAAGGTGCACGGTCGGCAGCTGGTGCCTGCTGCTCTCTCTCGCTGCTTCCTCTAACGCCTCGTATGTGACGCCCTCGCAGGCGCGCGCGCGTGATGAGACGGAGTGCGCTATCTGCATCAACCCGCTCCGGTGCGCTCGCTCGCTCACTGCTCTCCTCCTGCTGTTGTAGTGTCGGAACTCATGAATTCGCTTGAAATGCCACGCACAGCGCGGACCTGCGTAGCGCCGCGCTGCTGAGCTGCTCGCACGTGTTCCACGCGCAGTGTCTGCATGCCTTCGAGGACTTCAACGTCTATGAGGTGCCGCTCTGCCCCGTGTGTCGCGCGAGCTACCGCTCGAAGATGCTTTGAGCCAAAGAGTATGAAGAGGAATCTTCCCTGCTGTAAAGTATTGAGGCTTTCTGTTGCTGTCAATTTGGAGAATCTTGCTATTGAGAACAATTGAGTAATTCCTCGTGACCCAGGCACAGCACTCATGACATCCGTGTTTCTGTCGCCGTATTTCCTCAACACTCAGTGTGGGCGGCAGGATGACATAAGGCGCTAAATCGCCGCGTTAGCTGTTGATCGCAGAGGCAAAAACGGGCAGAGAGCTACAATGGACATCGACGCCAGCGCTGACGACTTCTTCGCGGCGCTCAACTCGGGCGGTGCCGACGACTTCGTGGACTTTGGGCTCGCGCCCGTACCGGACACACCGTCGGCGGCGGTCGCAGCCGCCTCCGTGAAAGCCGATGACACGCTGGCGCGCAAGAAGAGCGACGCGGCTGCCGCCGCCGCCGGCAAGAAGATCGGCGGTGCGGTGAAGAAGGAGGCGGCGGGTGCCCGCGCGCAGCCAAAGCCGCGCAACCCGGACGAGCCTGTGCTGCCGATGGAGGAGCGCATCGTGAACCTGCTAGTGCCGGAGCTCAAGGTGAACGACGTGATGCTGCTCATCAAGAAGATGAAGCAGGCGGGCAAGTCGGACGCCGACGAGTTCTCGGAGCTCGACGCAGAGCAGAAGACAGGTGCGTTCTACACGGTGGCGGCGTAACTCTGCGCGATAGAAGCAACACCAGGGGCTGAAGCTGTTGCGTTACACGAACGCTCCTCCCAGCGCCGCGCTTCCGGTGCGAAACGTGCGGCAACACGGACCAGAACAACTTCATCACGGACTACGCGCGAGGCGACACAATCTGCAACGGACTGGACGGCAACGGCTGCGGTACCGTCGTGCAGGACCACATCGTGCACGAAGGCAGCGCGTACCGCAAGTTCGAGGGTGAGGAGGACAAGTCGCACCACGGGCCAGCGCCGAACAAGCTCTTCTCCTCGGGTCACAACCTGCGCACTCTCATCTCCCAGGTACCGCATTCGCTTCAATGCTTGCGCTTCAGTCAGTACGCTGACAATCTCACTCTTTGTGTGATGTCTGTGCCTTTGAACAGGATGGCGAGATGGCCGGGAACCTGAGGCGCGCAGCCGAGTTCGTTGAGATGAACTTGAGCCAAATGGGCAAAGACGAACGACGAACCCGTATCGGGTACAAGGACCAGGTACTGCGGCGATAGCAACTTGGCGATCGCAGGGGCGGTGCGAGCGGCTCGTGTGTGGTGATCAAAGAGGCCAACGTGTTGTTGTCTGCTGCTGCTGGTGATGTTGTTGGTGCGCGCAGATGAAGCAAAAGGCGTGCCGACTGATCGACCACACGATCAGCAACCTGGATCTGCACGAGATCGTGGGCAGTCGCGCAAAGAAGATGTTCGCCGAGTTCCGAGATGTGCGCGAGCATGTGCACCAGTTTGACGCGATGGTCGCTGGCTGCGTGATCGCGTCATATATGGACACGGGGAAGGAGATGTACGCGGCTCAGAACGCGATCAAGATGGGCAAGCTGAAGCAGGGCGGCGCTGCGAGCCTCCCGCCGCCAGCGAATAAGCCCGTGGACGAGAAGAAGCTGCATCCGTTCTCGTGTCCCGACTGCGGCATGAAGTTTAATGCGAAGCGCGGCATGCAGTTCCACAACTGCCCCGCGAAGGACGCGAGCGACGGCGTGAAGAAAGAGAGCTCTGTGGACCTCAAGCCCATGGTGCTCCCGGACGAGCTCAAGCCGATCATCGAGATCCGCGGCGAGAAGCAGTGGTTCAAGTGTCCCGTGTGCGCGCGCATGTACGGCAAAGAGGACGGGCTGAAAGAGCACATGGCACGACACGAGAACCAGAGCAAGAAGCGCAAGCAGCACATAGACACGAGTACGATGGACTCGACGCGGTTATCGAAAACGACGAAGCTCGCGTCCGCGAACCCGTCCGTGCAGGTGAACACGCACGAGTCGGTGATGTTCCGGGGAAGCGGGCGCCGCCCGTGGCTCAAGTTCATCCAAGAGACGACGAACGGCGACGGGAATCCTGCCGAGTAGTCAGTCGATCGATGGTGACGCCAGCCACTCGCTAGAGATCCACAGCCAGCCATGATGCTAGCACACAAGCAGCCACGAGACACAGCGACGACATCGCTCCCCAAACAAAGGAACTCTAATTTACTGCTGATCCTCCGTCTCTATTCGTCCTTGCGCAGGTGGCCGAGCAGCTCGCGGTCCGTGAGCTCGAGCACGTTCTCGTGCGTGACGACGCGCACGCTCTCGCCCTTGGCCGCCAGGATGCTCTCGACGTCCACGGACTCGTCGTCGAACCAGCCGAGGTGGTCGGCGATGAGATGCAGCTTCTCGCAGCCGGGGCAGCGCACGAGCACCACGCCCTTCTGGTACGCGTGCTTGCTGATGGTCTTCGCGGCGCGCGTCTCGCACACGGCGCACGTGTACAGCATCACGAACTTCTCACCGGGAGACTCGACGCCTGGCACGCCCGCGAACGCTTCCGGCGACGCGGCGTCCGCAGCACCAACCGAAGCGATTGATGGCGCATCCCGCTCGTCGTCGCGCGAGGTGCTCAGGCAGCGGCACAGTGGCAAGTGCGCGCGAGGCGCAAATCGCTGGTGGCGCAAGAGCACAGGCGATGAAGCGGACGCACGCGCGGCGGTCGAGAGGTGGAGCGCGGTGCTCGCACGCACGCGCGCAATCGTCACCAGTCGACGCAGGAGCATATTCAGTTGATTTCGACTTCGATTTTGACTTCTCTTTTACATGACCACTACAATCTCGAATTTTCAGCAAATTTATTTTGAAATTTGAGAAATAGGGTCAAGTTAGCAGAAAAGCGAGCGATAATTTTGTGAAAACATCATATTTCGGACAAATTCTTATGATATTTTGATCAGCAACCTCCTGAGAAAGTTGATATAAAAAAGGCTGGTCCTGCTGCCTATGTACTCATATATTCCAAAATTTTCTACTTTTAGAAATTTTTATGTATCATTCGTGTAAAACCAGTGTACTTAACATGCTTCTATTCAGCCCGATATGTCGCAAGAATGTGTGTAGATTCCTAGACAATCCCCCCAAAAAAGATATTCCTGTGTGAAAATTGCAATGGAAAATTCGTTTGACGCGAACTTAGGCGTTGCAATCATCCATCAGGCGAACTTAACCAACGCCACCTTCAAAGTTTACAATCACCAAGTGCACAGTACCCGAAACTTGTCAGTTCCTGGCGGGGTTCGACGCTGACAACCGACGGCTGCTACAGCCTATGTATCACGACCTCCAACTGCGCCTCGCGTACCGACTGCTCCCAGTCGGCAGCCGCTTCTCCTTCCTCCAGTACCAGCGACCCGACATCATGATCTGCCCGTTCCCGAGATGCGACGCAGTCGAGACCGAAAAACACATCTTCTTCGAGTGCAGGCATGTAGCGGAGCTGTGGAGACTCGTTGGTCGGGACTGGACCCCGATGCTCGGCAGAACACCAACCTGGAGGCACATCGTGAACCCTCAGTCGGCGCAAGTTCCCCACGACCCTGACCTTGACCCAGACACTGTTCGGACAGTCTGGTACATCTTTCGCGCAATCGTACTCCACCAACTCTGGACGCAACGCAACGCAACGCGCTCGTGTTTGACAGCCACACGTCACGGAGCATGGCCC
>JAASFH010000235.1:0-26692 GCA_023333695.1 Globisporangium yorkense
AGAGTCTCGTGGACGTCGCGAAAGCGATGAACGAGCCGCCGAACGAGAGCACCACGACGCTCTCGCTTGCCGACTTCGCGAAGAAGCAGGCGAGCAGCGCCATTGCTGCTGTTGGGAGCAGCAAACCTCTGACGCTGGTCGAGGTCGCGCGACAGGAGACCATCAGCACCAAGATGGAGCAGACCAGGTCGCTTCAGAGTTTGGCGCAGAGGATCAATGACGAGGACACGAAGCGCGTCGAGCAGGCGCTGACCAGTGCGGTGCAGCAAGTGAGGGCCGAGCAGCGAGAGCACCAGGCCAGCGTCTTGAAGGAGGCAGCAGCAGAGGTGCATCGCGAAGAAGCGCAGGCGGCGCAGTCTCTCGTGGCGATGATCGAGCGAGCGAATGAGGCTTCGTCGGTAGATAACCAGCCCGCCGCCGCACCGGTGAGCACTGCCAAAGACCCAACAAGCAACGGCGGTGACGATGACGGATATTCGAGCTTCGGCGACGACGACAGCGACGATGACAACGTTGCTGACAAAGCGAAAGCGTCTCGAGCGCCGACAAAGCCCCGCAAACAGCAGGTGTTGGACGAAGACAACGAGTCCGAGGGCGACGCGAACGGTCCAGAGCGGACGACTGCGAGCGACTCGCCGAAGAGCAAGGCGTTCCTGCGCGCAGTGTACCGCGCAGATCTGCGGAAGATCCAGGATATGCTCGACAGCGGAGACGCAAGTGCCGCGACTGCCGACCAGGTGGGGAGCAATCCTGAGTCCACTCGTTGACTATCACTTGCTCTGATGCGACTTGCACCTGCTGGCAGCACGGGTGGAGCGGGCTGCACTGGGCTGCGTCACAGGGCCACACGAAGATCCTCGAGCTGCTGCTCAAGAGAGGCGCCGCGATCGACGCGGTGGAGCACGTGCGTGCGATGGCTGCCTATCAAGCAGTATCGTTCGCGTGCTGTGTCTACACTCTTTACGGGGGCTGACTTGCGTCCTGCTGGCAGATAAACGGTTGGACTGCGTTGCACATCGCCGCCGTGCGCGAGCTGCTTCCGTGTGTGAAGCTGCTGTTGCGATCTGGAGCGAGTCCGCGTGTCAAGGACACATACGGCGACAGCGCGTCCGAGATCCTTCGAAGCGTCCGGGGCAAGCAGCGCGACAGGTTCTTGCAGACGCTGACGCAGTTTGCAGCCTCCAGCAGCGCGTGACTGCAGGTCTTGAGCACTGATGCTCGCTGCTGGGGGTGGATCTGCTAACTGCATCGTGAACAAGACTGACGTACCTAAGGAGTGTCTGGAGGCGTGATGCGCTGCTAGGATGTGACTGCATACTGAGTCACTCAGCTCGGCTTCTTGTCATAGCAGATCTTGGGACGGATGGATAGGGCGTGCGGGTGTGCAGATAGCAGGGCAGGCACACAGGCTGGCAGGCACACAGGCTGGCAGGCAGGGCAGGCAAGGTGTCATGATTCGGTGGGGGTGACTCGGGTTCCAAGTGGACGTGTTGGGGTAGAGAGCGGATGGGCGACATCATGTCAGCAGCTGTTAATTTGTGAAACACGACAAGTCACGCCGGTAGGTCATCCCCCCTAGTCAGACGACAAGTCCGTCGGAATTCGATTCGACACGATTCTCTCGGTTTCATACAAATTGGCTATCAATTACGAGTCTCGTGTCCAGCGCGTCCAAGCCTTCACTGCCTTCGGACGGAGGTCACGTCGCTGACGAGGGTGACGCGCATCACCAGGTCCACCGGGCAATGGATGGCTGGCGGCCCCTCGTCCTCCGACTCGCACGGCGGCAAGTGCCTGCCTCGCTCTCCGCAGCAACTGCAGCAGCAGCGCCATTCCACCAAGTGCTCCGTCGGTCGCAGTCGTCGTCCCTCACCGCAACACCACCACCAACCAGCAGAATGGCGCAGGAGAAGAAGTGGTTCTCGGAGACTGAGGCGCTCTGGCCCGGCCAGAAGTTCTCGCTCGAGATGGAGGAGGTGCTCTTCCAGGGCAAGTCGGACTTCCAGGACGTGCTCGTGTTCAAGTCGGCCACGTACGGCAACGTGCTCGTGCTCGACGGCGTGATCCAGTGCACGGAGCGCGACGAGTTCTCGTACCAGGAGATGATCACGCACCTGCCCATGTTCGCGCACGCGAACCCCAAGCGCGTGCTTATCGTGGGTGGCGGCGACGGCGGCGTGCTGCGCGAGGTCGTCAAGCACGAGTGCGTGGAGAAGGTCGTGTTCTGCGAGATCGACCCGCTGGTCTGCGAGGTCTCGCGCAAGTTCTTCAAGAACACGCTCGCGACGGCGTTCGACGACCCGCGCTGCACGCTCATCCACGCGGACGCCGCCGCGTACCTGCGCGACAACACGACGGAGGAGTTCGACGTGATCATCGTGGACTCGTCCGACCCGGTTGGCCCCGCGGAGGTGCTCTTCCGCGCCGAGTTCTACGAGAACATGAAGAAGTCGCTCGCGCCGGGCGGCATCGTGTGCACGCAGGGCGAGTGCCTCTGGCTCCACCTCGACCTCATCGTCGACGTGCTCTCGCGCTGCCAGAGCTACTTCCCGACGATCCAGTACGCGTTCACGACGATCCCGACGTACCCGTCCGGCCAGATCGGCTTCATCGTGTGCTCGCTCGACGAGAGCGCGGACGCGCTCGTCAAGCCCAAGCGCGCGCCGACCGCCGCGGTGCAGGACACGCTGCGCTACTACTCGAGCCAGGTGCACGAGGCCGCGTTCGTGCTCCCGGCCTTCGCCGAGCGCAAGATCAGCACTGTGCGCAAGGTCGCCGGCAAGAACAACTAGGCACAGCCTCCTTGCGTCGTCTTCGTCACGCGTTGTACATAGAAAGCATGTCTCTCTCTCTTCGTCGTCACGTTCGTCATCACCTACGTCATCACTAAGGCCACGACAGGGGGCTACTACTCGGACACCACAGCAGTGGTCGAGCGCGGCGTGAAGAGCGTGATCTTGTCCACCTTCCAGCAGAAGTCGGGCGTCTGCTCGAACACGAGCTTCCAGATGTACGGCACGAAGAACTGCTCCGGACACGCCTCCTCCTCGTACCGGTAGCTCGCGTCCTCGTCGTCGTCGGGAGCGTACGACGACGAGGCAGAAGCTCCGCCGCGATGGCTGCGCGGCGCCGCCGTCGTGGCGCTCGCCGCCAGCATGCTCACGCACTCGGCGCGGATGATGCCGAGCACTGTGTCGACGTCCAGCACGTCCTCCGGCGTCGTCTTGGCCTCGACGATCGCCCGGAAGCGCGCGAGCGTGTTCCACACCGGGCCGTTGTACACGTGGTGCGCGAACTCCGGGTGCAGCTGCAGCGCCGCGAACGTCTCCGCGCGGTACAGGAGCGAATAAATCTGCGCGAGAGCGACGGCGATAGCGGCAGCACATGAGCACATCGGCGCCTCGCATGACGCCACACCTCTCACAGACACAAACACGACGTACAAGTTGCGGGTTGCGCGGGAGCAGGTTGGCCTTGAGGCATGACGAGACGACCCCGAGCAGCAGCCGGATGAACTCGACGTACGCCGTGCGCTTCTGCAGCAGCGTCTCCGTCTCCGTGTCGTCCATCTCGAGCCGGCGCGCGGCGAGCTGCTCCATCTTGAGCGCCAGCTGCGCCTCCTTCTTCGCGAGCATCTCGAGGAGACTCACGACGCCCTGCGCCGCGTACACGTGGAGGTTCTCGGCGTACCGCGCGAGGTTCGAGAGGCCCGCGAAGGCGTTCAGGTGGATGAACGAGTCCTGGAAGTGCGTGATGTTGCGGAAGATTAGGCGCGTGAAGATCACCATGAGCAGGCTGCCGAGCGACACGTCGAGGATGTAGCGCTCCGAGTACCACGGCACGCGGTGCACGACAAGCTTCGTGTGCGCCGCGCGCACGAACGCCGGGTCCTGCGTGTACGTGAGCAGCACGATCACGAGCATGTATATCCGGCTCGGCTCGACCGACCGCGCGTGGTACAGTGTCTCGAGCAGCGGCAGCAGCATGCTCTCGAGTTCGCAGTGCGCCACGGCTGCGTCGTGCACCATCGGGTTCGTGTACATCATCGTGTACAGCAGGAGGTGGCTCGCCTCGTACGGCGCGGTGCGTCCGATCGCCGCGAAGAGCTTCGAGAACGGCAGCTCGAGCGACTTCGCGCGCGGCCCGTCATCGTGCTTCCCTGCCGCCGCGTTCTCGGCCGGCGTCTCGGCGTTCGTGACACTGCAGAGCGCTTCTCGGAACGGATTGCTCGCTTCTGCGTCGTCGCGGTAGCTCTGCAGCAGCACGAGCAGCAGGAAGACACTGCGGTCCGCCAGCGGACACGCGTGCGCGTCGCTCGCGACAAAGTACTTGAAGAAGCTCAGCGGAAAGCGGAAGATGCTCGCTACGCAGCACGACACGAACAGCAAGCGTCAGTCAGGCCAGCACCACCACCCCCTCTCAACAACGGACTCCGTGCGGTACGCACAGGCGATGCTGCCGATGCCCTCGAGCGTCAGGTATGAGAAGTGCTCGGCCTCCTCCGCGCTGTCCACCGCCTCGGAGATCTTGATGAGCGACGTGTCCTCCGCGTTCTGCAGCGCGACGAGCACGGCGCGCGTGTCCTTGGACGCCGGCGGTGACTGCATCTGGTCGATGAAGTTCTGCAGTAGGCGCTTCACGATGCCGGGCGCCCAGTGCGCTTTCTTCGAGCCAGCGGCCGCCGACGCCATCAACAGGTGCAGGAACGGGTTGTGCGCACTCACGTCGCTCGCGTCCTTCGTGTGGTCCCGCGGGAACGCGACGGGCGACAGCAGCACGAGCAGCGTGTTCACCACTTCGACGTGCAGGTCGTACGTCCTCGCGCTGCGTTCCATCCCGGTTGTCAGCACCGTCCACCCCTCCATCCAGTAGCGCACCTCCCCCATAGCTAAGCGCCGCCGTACGTGGGCGGGAAGTCGACGAGCACCGTCACGAGCGCGTCGAGGAAGCGCGTCGCGAGGTCGTCGTACGCCTCCTTCGTCACTGGCTTCCCTGTCATCGCCACCAAGTAGATCCCCCTCATCAGCGAGGTCTCCTGCCCTTCCCCCTCATACTTCACGCAGCACACGCACGTCTCGGGGACACGACCGCGGCCCAGTCCTCTGCGGGCGGCTGCCGGTTAAAGTGCGCGAGCAGCGCGCACTCGTCCTGCTTCTCCACGAAGCGCATGGCCAGGTGGCGCACGAGGAAGAGCGCGTTGAGCGCCTGCGCCACGTGCGCGTCGACGCTCTTGCGCGCGTCGGGCGCCGCCGCGGCTGCCTGCGCCTCGAACTCCTCGGGCGTCAGCCGGTCCACGCGCACGGCCAGCGGCAGCGCGTGGGTCGCGATGCGCAGCAGCACGCGGAAGTTGCCGGACTCGAGGCTGTTCTGGACTGCTCTCCGCCTCTAACGTCAGTTATGCGCCAAGACCACTCACTGCGTGCGGCAGGCAACGCACCGACGGCGGCGCCGAACTCGTGCGTGAGCTGCTCGAGCTGCGCCTGCGAGAGCGTCGGCAGCGTGCGCGGCGTACTCAGCAGCGCCTGGTACGCGGCGTCTTCGCGAGCCACCGGCGTGCGGCCCACGAGCTTCTCGAAGGCGGCGCGCTCCCGCGGCGACGCGAACGCGAAGGGCGCGTCGCCCGCAGCAGCGGACGAGGGCGACGACGTCGCGGCCCCCATGACGTGCTGCTCACAGGTGTTTTAGATTCTGAGCGGGGATCTGGACATTTACGCGCGGATTTAGATATCTGACACCGACATATCTGTTCTAGGTGAGGTGAAGGTGGTGAGCATGGTGAGTATGGTGCGAACTGAGGTGAAGGTCGGCGTCACCACATGCTGCGCTACTTCGTGGCCGATAGAGTGAGCAAAACTGATGAACCTCTCCACCTTGTCGCTCGGACACGAGAGTTTGTTATTGTGAAACACGGCACCACCCGCTGTTCAGAGAATCTTGTCACGGGAGATCACATGTGTTTGCACTCACAACCTGCTCGTAGTCGCCCCACGCAGCGAGCGTTGCTTGCGGGACGACGAACAACTTGTTTGCGGGTCACGACCGGAAGCACGCACATCTGAAGACTGTACCGTCGTTGAACTTGAAGCAGAGCGATCGGAACTGTCAGAATCACGAGTTTCATCAGATACATGAGCGATTCGACCGCGCCGCTGCGTCCGTCGAGCGTTGCGATAACAGGCGTTGGTTGTCGTTGAGCATCAGCACACTTCGTTTGCATCAGTGATATCGGCACCCCTCACATGCAGCAGACCCACTTCACCACATACTCCAGCATCACTCCTTCTGTTTTTGTGGTACCGACCTCGAACCACGCAACATTGCCATGATGCACTGTTCCAACCCAACTGATCAGGAGCACGTTGACTGGCCACAGAGTGTCTGCTGCGTACGAAACTGGAGGTCTCGGCAAACACGAGTGCGATGACTCGTTCGGTGTCGAAGAGTTTGCGGAAGACCCACTCCCAACACCATACAGCAGCGAGCAACACCAGCATACAATGCGGTGGATACCAGCAGACGCTTGCCGTCGACTCTGTTCCCGCGAGGCAGCAGCCCCCAGAAGTCGTGCGAACTGTCTTAGGTGAACTTGCACAACGATGCGATCTGAGAGTTGTGCGGCAGTGGCGAGACGGATCTGTGCGAGTCTCGGAAAGCGAGCGAGTGGAGCTGCAGGGAGATCGTCAAGCACGAGATGAAGCTAATCGGAAACTCTTCGACGCCGATGATGCCTTTCGATGGAGTCAAAATCGCACATGATAAGAGAACACGCTACCGTACACGACGACCTGACTCGAGATTGTTGTGTACGCAGGAGAGCCTGGAGCAGGTTCTTGCGGTCCTTCTTCTCTGGTCAGCATCACGAGCATCGGATGACGAGGTTGACATCGACGTGAAGCAAGCAGAAGGCTACCCGGCTTAGCCGCGATGGTCTCGAGCTGCCTACACACGAACACGGAACTCGGTGATGAGCGGGAGGTGGTCCGACGGGGAGAGCTCGCTCGGCAGAGCCACTGCTCGCGTCGCGTCTTCGAACGACATGAGCTCCAGCAGCGCCACCGGCTCAACTCTGTCGAAGGAAGCAAATCGTCAGACAAAGGAAGCACAAGGGGATCAAGCTAAGCTGGCAGGATACATACTTGAAGGATGGCTGGTAGAAGACGTAGTCTAGCGTGCCGACGAAGCTCGCCACCTGCGTGCCGTTGTCGTCGCTCACTGTCGAGCCGTTCACATTCGTGTAGTCGGGCTCCCCCGTGACGCCACCGTCTTGCTTGTACTGCGAATACGCGCTGGCGAACTGGTGTTCGCGCGTGATCAGGTTGTACACTCTGCTGCCTGGGAGCGAGTTGAAGTCGCCAGCGAACACCACCGGCAGTTGCAGTCGCTGCACGTACTCCTGCAACGGACGCAGCATGCGACGCGTCTGGAGCAGCTTGACGTCTTCCTGCGCCGGATCCCAGAACAGGTGCGTGGTCGCGACGACGAACTCGAGTGGCGCCGCGTCCGCGCCGAGTCGCTTCAAGCGGGCGATGATCCCAACGCTCCCACGCTGCACCCGCGCGAGAAGATCCTCGCTGCAGTCTGCACCATCAAGAGTTCGTCATAGTGGCACCAAAGGTGTTGAATACCATAAGCATGCTCACCTGACTCGTCTCCGACAGGCTCGTCCAGCAGCAGTTGCTGGTGCTCCACAAGTTCCAACTCCGCGCTCTTCCAGAACAGAGCGACGCCCTCCTTCTTTCTCGAGGACTTCTGCGCGTACAACCTGCAGCAGCAGGATGAGTCAGTGATGTCACCTCCCCCCACCAGCGCACGCCAGCAGCCACACACCCACGCACCCCGTGTATCCGATGCGCTGCATCATCCCGGCCCAGAACTCCTCGTACATGTCCACTTCCTACACCATACAAAGCGAGTACGTAAGCCTGAGGCAATAGTGAGCCTTCTGCACTCTCTCAATCTACCTGCAGACAGATGACGTCCGGTTGAACTGGGAGCGCTGCGAAGACGTTCTCCTGCACCCGCCGTCCCAGCGTCCATAATATCAGCCATACACACAGGCAGACAGCGGCAGTCACATACGCAATCGGACGCACCAGCTCCTTCGAGCGGCGCTTCCAGCGCAGCACGCTCGGTGTGCAGTACGGGAAGAAGCGCGACTTGACGTACACCTGCGCCAGCACGTTGTACGTCATCACGCGCAGCGTCGCGCGGCCATCGCTAACAGCAGCCACTGATAATGAGATCGTTAGCGTTTGCCTGAAGAAGGTTCCCAGGGACTCACCCGCACATGCACATACTACACGCAGCGCACCTCCCGCCGCGAGCTCGCGCATGCAGTGCATGGTGATCTTTTCACGTTTTATTGCCTCTTTACCATCTTTTCAACCAATCATACTCGAGAATCGACTTTATCACGATTTCATTTGCTGTAATTGCATGTGGTTGTCGGTTCGAGTGAACCGTTAGCGGTCCGACTGAACCGTAGCAACGGACCTTACCTATCCTTACAAGTACGAACGAGCGATTGAATGGCCATGAGAGTCGTCTCGCGGCCACTCACTCGGAACTGCGGCCTTCTGGTACTGCCGCACAGTAGTGCTGAAATCACAAAGGCTCCCTCAATTCAAAGGTGCGGCATGCGCTCTTCGTGCGTGGATGGGTGTCTACGTGGGCGTATGGGAGCAAGCAGCTCGAGTGCATGCGGAGGCTCAAGCGAGCGGGCGAGCGAGCGGGCGGAGGCGCGACCGGATGGCAAGTGCAGCAGCAAACAGCAGAGCTGCACCGAACAGCAGAGCTACGTGAACCACAAGCAGCGCCGACCGACCGAACGGCAGCGCTCGGCTATAGACGATATCGACAAGCAGGTGGAACAGGCAGCAGAATGCAGAATGCGCCGCCACCGACGCGATCTGATTGCGCAGGCATCCAGCAGAGTCGGCATTTCCAGCAAGATCCTGGTCGCTCCGTTCGCTCGCTCGCCCGCCCGTCCGCTTACTACTGCGAGACGCACCCGCTATGCTGCTACCCACGCTCGACCAGCTGCAGGAATGAATCACGAACAGTGTGGCTAATCACTGTGTGTGCTGCTTCGCTGGTTGATTGCTGCAGATGGTGCAGGTTACTCCCGTCGTCCGCCCGAAGATCGTCAAGAAGAAGGTGACCAAGTTCAAGCGTCACCAGTCGGACCGCTTCAAGCGCCTCTCCGTAAGTGCTGTCGAATCCTGTAGAGGTGGTGGAGATGGCGGTGATTCCCAGCAGTGGCAGCAGCGCAGCATCGAGATCAGCAGCAGCAGGCAGCAAGCGCGTTAGTAGCGACAGAGTAGTCGAGCTGCGTTCATGCAGCTCGACACTACTACTGGTAGACACTGCCGCTACTCCAGCTGCTGCTGTCGATCGCCACTGCAAGCTGGTTGCTGGGAGCCGCCATCGTCTCCAGATCGCTTTGTAGCAGAATCATCGGATGGCTAACAGATGCGCAACGTTCGCGGTGCATGGTCTGCAGGAGTCGTGGAGACGCCCGAAGGGTATCGATGGCGTCGTGCGTCGCAAGTTCAAGGGTAACATCAAGATGCCGAACATCGGTTACGGCTCGAACTCGAAGACGCGTCACCTGCTCCCGAACGGCTTCCTCAAGTTCGTCGTGAACAACGTGGCGGAGCTGGAGCTGCTCCTGATGCACAACCGCAAGTACTGCGCCGAGATCGCGCACAACGTGTCGGGCCGCAACCGTCGCGCCATCGTGGAGCGCGCCGAGCAGCTGAACGTGCGCGTGACGAACCCGAACGCGCGCGTGCGCGCCGAGGAGAACGAGTAAGCCGTTGGCTGCGTCTTTGCAGCCGTCGCGTGCGGCGCTCGCGCGTTCTCGGGCTTCTGGATCCGGAGGAGCGATTGATTTGAGGCTTTCAGCAGCTACAACCGGGCGGACTAATGACGATAATACTTCACCACTCTTCCGCCTGCGCCGCTGTCTCCGCGTCCACTTGTCCCGTTCGTTTGTTTGTGTATGTGTGAGAGAAAGAGAGTGCTTCCTACATCCAAGCAGCAAGTGCATCTAGGCAGCAAGCAGTCGCAGCACGTCCAAGTTCACCTGGTCATCACGATTTTGATCACAGAAGCTTGTCTACCTGGGTCACCTTATTACTGGCCTCTGAATGATCCACCAATTTGCCAGCTCATTCGACAAGTTGACCAGCAAGTGCAATAGACATGCTGCGCGCCATGCTGCTGCTCCAGCAGAGACGGAGCACCGCCCTTGCGCTCGCGGCGCCAGCACGGCCGTGGCTGCCGTCGACAGGCGGCGCACGGCGCACGTTCGCGTCCTCCGAGTCGGCCAAGTCCCGCGCCGAGCGGCTGCGGCGCGCGGGCATGGCCGAGGGCAACCGGCGCGCGCTCATCTATCTCACGGGCGTGGCCGTGGCATGGGTCGGTCTGAGCTACGCGTTCGTGCCGCTCTACAAGATCTTCTGTAAGGTCACGGGCTTCGGCGGCACGACGCAGCGCGCGGAGATGGTCGTCGCCGACCGGCTCACCCCGCGCGAGGACGCCAAGCCGATCCGCATCACGTTCGACGGCGGCGTGAGCGCCATGATGCCGTGGGCGTTCCGGCCGCAGCAGCGCGAGCTCGTGCTCGTGCCAGGCGAGACGGCGCTGGCGTTCTACACGGCGAAGAACAAGACGGACAAGGCGATCACGGGCGTGGCGACGTACAATGTGCACCCGCCGCAGGCAGGCGTCTACTTCAACAAGATCCAGTGCTTCTGCTTCGAGGAGCAGCGCCTCAAGGCGCACGAGGAGATCGACATGCCCGTGTTCTTCTTCATCGATCCGGAGATCTGCGACGACCCGAGCATGTCGGCCGTGCACAACATCACGCTCTCGTACACGTTCTTCAAGACCGACGACGTGAACGAGGAGGACGTCGAGGAGGAAGAGGAGGAAGAGATCGCGAGCGCATAACGCGGAAGCAAGGTAAAGCAGGCAGTCAAGTGGCTGGCGAGGACGTGACACTCGGTGCTCGGCAGTCAGTCCAAGAAATAGACGCTCTTCAGTCAATTTCCTGTTCCTGGTGATTTGCCGTTCTGCACGTCAAGTGCATACGTGCATACGTGTGCCAAGTTGCTCTCTTGCTGCCGATCTAGCTGGCAGAGCTCATGCACATGCCACAGCATGATGGTTGATCGTTAACTCACTTCTCGCATGCATCTATACGCGTAATTTTTGCAATAGTAGTGTTACTTTTGATATTATCTATTCACTTCACGCTCAAATTTATAGTTTGAGTAACATTTGTATTCGATCTGTAATTCTCGCTTTCACCTACCCCTCACACACTCAGTAGTGAAGAAATAGAGGGAGCTGGCCCTTTTCCTCTATTTCGCCGCGAAACCAATTACGAAAAGCGCCGCTGCCGCCCAAGTCCTGCGTCCTGCGTCCACCACTACCACCACCTTCGGCTCCTTCTCCTCGGCGGCCAGCAGCAGCGACACCTCTGTATCTCCGCTAGCAACTCTACAAAAAGCAGCAGCAGCGATGTCCAGCAAGGAGGAGCACGACAACGATGAGATCCGCGAGCAGGACCGCTTTCTGCCGACCGCCAACATCTCGCGCATCATGAAGGTGTCGCTGCCGTCGACTGCCAAGATCGCCAAGGACGGCAAGGAGACCGTGCAGGAGTGCGTGAGTGAGTTCATCTCGTTCATCACGAGCGAGGCGAGCGACAAGTGCCAGCAGGAGAAGCGCAAGACCATCAACGGCGACGACATCATTTGGGCCATGAGCACGCTCGGCTTCGACCAGTACGTCGAGCCGCTCAAGCTCTACCTGCAGAAGTACCGCGAGTCCGTCAAGGTCGAGAAGAACGACAAGAAGGACAACGTCGGCTCCTTCGGCGCTTCGTCGTAGGCGGCTGCAGCTGGCGAGTGGGGGAGAACTGGCGGAGGACGACGGCGCTTTGAGCCGAGTGACGCAGAGAGGAATAGCCATGTGTACTTTGTGATGCGCGTGTGTGTGTGTGTGTGTTGCTGCTGGCGGCTGTGAGTGTGAAGAGGGATCAGGACCCAAGCACTCCACGAAGCCCATGATATTGTGTGTGTGGATGAACTGCTGCAGGCTTCGTAACCTCGAGTGCTCGCCGTCGTCCTCTTTCTCGCTCAGGACTTCTTCTTGATGAACATGTTGTACACGACCGTGAGGATACCGAGCAGCAGAATGAGGCAGATCATGTCCATCATGCACTTGTCGGCGCTGCGGCCGACCTTGGCGAGTGTCTTCTTCATCTTCAAGTTCACGCTCTCAACTGACAGAACGAGACAACAGTCAGACTCGAGGAAGGCATACGGACCAGCGAAGGGCTCAAGAGCGCACCGTGGGCTTGGGTCGTGTCGATTCGCTCCTCGAGACCGTCGATCATGATGCTCTGCTGCTGGAGCTCCTCGTTCAGTCCGCGAGCTAGCTGCCCGAGCTCCTGGACGCCCTCTCCAATTTGCTCGATCATCATGTCCTGGAGTTGCACGTGCACCCGTCCGTCAGTACATGGTCACTAGCCGCCACTTGACTGATGCGAGCACAGCCAAAGACGCACGAATCGCTGGTCGTTGTGCTTGATCTGCACCATCACTTCGCGCTGGTCGGAGGTGACTTCTTCCGTTTCCATGCGATCGCTTCCGCCCTCACCAGCGCTGCCGCCTCCTGCACTGCCGCCACCTCCGTAACCACCTCCAGTCGCTCCTCCACGCACAGCACGTCCACCACGACCGGTGAAAACTTCAAACGCTCCAGCAGCGGATGCTACGCCAGTTCGATCAAACGAAGATCTGTCGGCCCCTGGCGCGCGATACCCAGCAGATGAGAGCTCCTTCACGAACGCGAACTCGGACAAGTACTGCTCGATGATCTCTTTCCGCATCTGCAGCTCTTCGGGCGGGAACTTGCTCTGTTGCGTGTGTGAATGGAGAACAAGTATGCCAGATACTGGCGTCGTGAGCAAGACGGAGCTACAAACGAAAGCTCACGTACACACTCCAGAGCAGAGGACGCACCTTCTTCTTTTTCATCTCCTGCTCGTAGCTGGTCTGGAGCTCATTGATGTCTTGCCCGACGAGCCGGATGTCCTCGCGGATCTCCTGCTGCCGTCGGATCGCTTCGCGCGGGTGCTTGTTGCGCTTCACCTGCGCCTCCGGGTCTTGCAAGTTCTGGTGAAACAGCAGCAGTGCACACACATCAGCATGTCAGTCTCCTCCACCCAAGTCCTATGTCCTAGTCTTCTCATTCTTGCACCGAGCGAGAGTAGCGCAGCAACAACGCACAAACTTGAGGCGATGCAGGCGCTCGCCCACTTGGGTCTTGAGCTCGTGGAAGCGGTCGCCGCCGCCTTTGCCCTTCTTCTGGCGGCCCTCGTCGCCGCCCATCTCGTTGTTGATTTTCGTGAGCTTGTTGATGAGCCCATCGAGTTCGCGGCTCATGGCTGCTGCTGGAGCTCCGACTCTGCGGACAAGCCAGCGCGCTGTGAGCTCAGGAGCTCAAGATGGTTGACAGCTTCGATCTCTCTCTCTCTCTCTCTCTCTCGGAACTCGCTGCTGCACCGTCAGCGTCAGCGGTCCGCGCGTCGTGGAGGTGGTTTGCAGTGTCAGGTTCGAGTCTTGTTGCCTTTCTGAAACCGATCCCAGAGATGGCTACATTTTGCACTCAATAAAGTACGTTTGCACTTCACGCAACCTTCGCGCAACACTGACAGGCATGGTGGTCACCAGCATTCCAGCATCCGCTCCGATGGACGCCCGAGCTGCAGCCGAGAGCCTCGCGCGCGTGTCGCCAGCGCCTGCTGCAGCTAATGCAGCAGCAGCTGCTGCGAAGGCGCAAGAGTTCGCGCACCGCATCGTGGAGTTCGCGGACTTCGACGCGTGCTGCAAGTTCTTCCGCGAGAAGGCGGTGGACTTCGACACGCCGACCGACGCCGGCTGGAGTCTGCTCATGCGCATCTGCGCCTGCGGTGCGTCTCAGCCCTCTGCTGCTTTGGCTGATTGCGGTAGGCATCGCGTATCACCTGACATGTCGATTCGTGTGGCCACGCTGGGATTCTGGCACGACAGGACGAGCGGACTTGGTGGGGTACGCAGTGGACGCGACCTCCATCGTCTCGTGCGCCACGGTGCCGAACCGAACGAACGTGCTGCACTTGGCGGCCATGTCGAGCAACGCAAGTACTGTCGTGATCACACGATTCACTGTCGCTTGGACCCGAAGGTCGGCTGACTACTGTGTTTGATGGCCGGTGCGTGTAGCCACAGGTGATGCGCGAACTCGTCGCGACTCCCGAGCGCAGAGCCAAGCTCCAGGCGATCGCAGACAGCCCGAACATCAACGGCGATACGCGTACGTGCCGTCTACTGCGGCATATCTACTATAGAAGTGGTGAACGGACGCATCACTGACGAACTCGTTTTCGACGGACAGCGCTGATGATGGCGAGTGTGGCCAAGAACGCGGATGCAGCGCGTCTGCTGCTGTCGGAGCTGAACGCGAACGCTTCGTACGGGAACGCGAACGGCATGACGGCGCTCATGTGCGCTGCACGACTTGGCGACCCGAGCGCACCGAACGCGGAGCCTCTGGCAGCCGCGAGCGAAGCGATCGTGCGACTGCTGCTCACGAGCGGAGTTCACGTGAACGCGACGGAGACTGCGGCTGGGAACTCGGCGTTGCATTTCGCAGTGCTGAGCCACAACGCTCGAGGCGTGGCGGCGCTCACCGAGAGTCAGGTGGACGCGGACGTGTCGCTCCGAAACACAGCGGGGCTCTCACCGATCGATCTGGCGAAGCGAGTAGGCGCGCCTGCAGACACCATGGAGTGTCTGAAGCGCAAGCTCGCAGCAATGGAGAGCGTCGCTGCCGCGCGATGCGCTGCACTTGAGAGCGAGCTGCTTAGTGACGCGAAGAAGGTGGCAGGAGCTGAGAGAGCGAGCAAGAACAAGAAGAGCAAGGGCAAGGCGAAGAAGGCAGCAGCTAGCGACCGATCCGTCAAGGGTCCAGTATCAGCGAGTGTCGAGCTAGAAGCAGATGTTGATCTCGTCAACGGCGGCGTTGAGAGCGAGACAAGCGATGAATCGCGTTCCGGTGCTGGGGTCGAGGCGCCAGTATCTCTGAATCGGGTGGAGAGTGCGATGGCTGAGCTTGCAGGCGACGGAGACTGGCAGGAGGTGGCAGCGAAGAAGAGCCGTGAGTTGCGTCGTTCTGTGGATGCTGAGCGTGTGGGTAGTGGCGTGTCGGTCGCTCACGAGTGTTGCTTGTCCGCTACCAGGCAGGAAGCCATCGATTGGAGAGAAGGAGAAGAAGAGAGAGGTAGAGTCGGGTGATAGAGCAGCACCACCGACTCGCAAGCACCAGCAGCAGCAGCAAGTGAAGGCTCAGCAGCACCTCCAAGCTCCGGGCAGCGCGAAGTCGAGAAGGAAGCCGGCAGCCGCGACCACTCCTTCTGTTGCAGCTCCTGCGGATGACAAAACCATCAAGCATACGCCCGACACAAGCAGCGCAGAGTCTACTGCAGCTCTCGTAGGAACAGACGGGCGCTCGCTGCAAGACGAGACCCTCTCCTCCGCTGATGCCTCCCCAAGACACAGCTCCGTGTCGTATCACATGCTGAACGCTGTCTTCCACCGCACGTTCCCGATGGCGGACGAGCTGGACATCCCCGTGGAGGCGTTCGTGATCGCGTCGTCATCGACGGACATTGAGCTGCAGCCATCGGACGGCGGGCTGAGCATCTCGCAGCTCGAGACGCTCCAGGAAGCGCACCTGCAAGCGTACCATTACCTCAACGAGAAGAAGGTGAGGATCGACCGTCCATTGACTACCTGCCTCTGTTGACAGCGAGCTCTGACATACTCTCGCTGCAGATGGAGCTTACACGCGTGCTGGAGGCGCAGCGGCTCGAGGCGCAGTTCGCGCTGCAGCACGAGATCCTGCGTCTGAACGACTGAAAGCGGAGCGGAGTCACCCGAGCTCGAGCGTCTTGCTGAACTCCTCCTCTGTAAACGACAGCATCTTGGCCGCCTGGAGTGGGAAGCCAAGCGACCAACGTCAGACTCGCGGATCCACACGAGCAGACAGCAGACAGACCCGCCTCGCACCTCCATGTGGATGCGCTGGCGCTTGAGCAGGTCGATGAGCTTCATCTGCTTTTTGAACGCGACGAGCAGCTCGCTCTTGTGCTTCTCGAGCTTCTTGTTCTCGCGCGCGAGCCGCTCCATGTCGCTCTTGGTGCTCGCGTCCTTGTCGTGCGCCATGCGCTCCTCGTGCAGTTGCGCCTTGAGCTTCTCGAGCTCCTCGAGCGCGCGGTTCAGCCGCACGTCCTTGGAGCGGAACTGCTGCGACGCCTGTTTCTCCGAGCGCTGCACTTCCTCGGCCTTCGCCTGCGCAGCGGCGAGCTGGGACTCGATGATGCGCTGCTTCGCCTCCTGCGCGGCGCTGAGCTCCTTCTGCTTGTCGAGCAGCTGCTGCGTCTGCTGGCACTTCTTTGCGAGCACGCTGTTCTCCGCCCTGAGGTCATCGATCTGGTTCTTCAGCACGCCCTGCGCTCCTTGCTGCACGCGGGTGTCAAGGATGTGAGACCAACTAGGTACGACAGTTTGTGCACAAGCGCCATCGAGCACTCACCAGCTCCTTTACGCGGCTGGTCGCGGTGTCGACCTCGTCCTGGAGCACGCGCAGACGAGCTTTCTGGTAGCGCACGGTCGCCTCCAGCCCGAGGCCGTCCGGAGACTCTGCGCTGTCATCAGCGCTGCCAGCGCCGGTCGCGGTGGCTCTGCGACCCTCGGTTCTCCCAGCACGACCAGCAGATTCCTCGTCACCGTTCTCGAGCTTCCTCTCCGCTGATCCCTGGCGCTTCAGGGCGGCTGATGGCCCTGTCGTGGCGCTGCCAGCACCGCGCGACCGCGTCTTCGGCTTGTTGCTCTCCTGGATCTCAGCGCTCGCAGTGTCCAGATCAGCTACTCTCGAGCCGAACGAGTCAATCGACGCGCTCAGATCCATCGTGAGGTTCGCTGTGCCAGCACCACCTGGTCGCGCTCTCCCGCTCACATCGCTCTCCTCGAACTCGTCGTGTTCCTCGTCGTCGATCTCGGCGTGTGGGTCTGCGCTGGAGGCTCGCGGGGATCCTGACGCCGCTGGCGCCAACACTTGCAGATCCCTGGCGCTTGAGCTCCCGGTGAGCTGCTGCTGGCGGCGCTGCTCGATCGCCACCACGCGCTCGTTCAGCTCCGCGTTCTGCTTGAGCAGCGCCGCCTGCCGCGCCGCGAGACTCTGCTTCATGGCAATGGCGAAGAATGAACAGACGCTACGTTTCGCTCACTTAAGACTCGACGGTCTGGAAGAGCAGCCCTCGATGGCGCTGCTGCCCGTCGAGGAGGAACTGCTGGAAGGCGAGGTGGTGTGTCGATGGGGCCGAGAAGAGCGCATGCACTGCGCGAGCCTGCTCCTCCGAGCCGATCTCCAGTATCAGCGAGCGCTTGAGCTGGCCAGGAGAAGACAGCGACGTGGGCTTGAACAGATGTGGAACGCTCTGCTGCAGCCACCGATACATCCGCAGTCCTTGCCGGTCGTCGTCGCCCTCGTCCGACTCGTCAGCTGATCCGCTCTTGACTGCGTCAGGTCCGTCCGAGAACAGCGCGAGGTGCGGCTCGTGCGCCAGCACGTCATCCGCCACGAGGTGGAGCTCTCCGCGCGGGATGTACGGCGGGTTGCAGAGCACCACGTCGAACTGCTGGAAGAGCGCGCTGTACGCCATCTCGTCCTTCGTGCGCGCGGCGTCGAGGCGCGGCAGGTCGCGCAGATCGTACTGGAGGAACTGCGCTCGCGCCGCCAGCGCGAGGTCGTCCGCATTCTGGTGCGCGACCTGCAGCGCGTCGCGCGAGATGTCGATCCCCACGCCGGTGGCGCGTGGGAACTCGGAGAGCGCGGCGAGCAGCAGGCAGCCGGAGCCCGTGCCGGCGTCGAGGATGCGAAGCGCGCTCTGCTTCGCGTACTGCGCCACGAGCGTCTCGATCAGCACCTCGCTGTCGCTGCGCGGGATGAGCGTGCTGGGCGACACGCGGAACGGCAGCGACCAGAACTCGCGCGAGCCCGTGACGTACGCCAGCGGCTCACCGCGGCATCTGCGCGCGAGCGCGTCGCTCAGGGTCTGCGCCTCCTCTCGCGTCAGCTGCAGGCAATGCGTGTGAGTACCGTGCCTCGAGCGCGGCGAGATAGGGAGAGTGTGACGTGCCTGGCGGTCGAGGTGCAGGAAGACGTCGCTGCTTCTCGCGAGTGGCGGTCGTAGTGCGCTCGCCACCAGCGGCTTCGCGTCGCCCGTGCTCGCCGGCAGCGCCGCGCGCAGCTGCTCGCGCGCCTCTTGCAGCGCGTCGCGCACGAGCTGCTGGGTGTGGGAGTAGCCGCGCGCATGTGCAGCACGAGCAGCACGAGCAGAGGCGAACATCATTGCGCGGCGCATTCCCAGCCAGCGGAACGGAGTGATGGTCGCTTAGAAGACTGGCTGATTGGACGGTGACAAAATGACGGGTGGTGCAGAGGACACGGGGCAACTTCAAGCAGGTGGTGACCACCAGAAGCGCATGGAGGGACAAGAGGAAGAACTCTGGAAGGCTACGCGTCTATTCGCTCGGCTTGCAGAGTAGGAAAGTTACTTGGAACGCGTCGGAGCAGCAACGCTGGAGCGAGCGCACACACCTGCGCGGGCGGTCGACTGGCGCAGCTGCAGTCCCGTTGTGCGCGCTTAGTGCTCCTCGTTCTCGCAGTGCTCCGCGTACGCCGCCTCGTCCAGCAGGTCGTCGAGCTCCGACGGGTTCTCCACCTGCATCCCCCCAACCAAACGAGTTAGAAGTGCGGTCGTAAGACACAACCAGAGAGGAGGGGGAAGCGCGCACATACCTCGATCTTGACGAACCAGCCACCGTTCATGGCCTCCTCGTTCACGAGGTTCGGGCTCTCGTTCAGGTCCTGCGTGGCATCAAACGCGCTGTCAGCGCCTCTTTCATCACGATAACATCAACTGTCGCAACGCACCTCGTTCACCGCGACGATCTTGCCCCCAACCGGGAGGTACACGTCGCTGGCCGCCTTAACCGACTCGACGGCGCCGAACGCGTCACTGCAGCAAGCCATCCACACACACACGCGCACATTAGCCTCGCGCTCCGCGTATATATCCTTTCATTATAGCGACGCACCCCTTGGCGAACGACTGGCCGACCGACGGCAGGTCGACGAACACGACGTCGCCGAGCGAGTTCTGCGCGAAGTCCGTGATGCCGATGGTGCCTTCCTTGCCGTTCAGCGTGATGTACTCGTGCGCCTTCGTGTACTTGGTGGAGAAGAAGCGCGCGGAAGCCGGACGCGCGAACGCGAACGCCGCCGCCGACGAGGCGCGGGACTTGGAGAGCGCGGAAGCCACACGGAGCGCGAGCATCGTCGATGTCGAGGTGCGGAGGGGCGAATTCGGGAAGTGAGCCAGCAATTTTGGCCTGGTGTCGTCTGTCCCGAAGAAATGAACGGTCTGTTCCCAATAGAGAAATTGCGTTCGGGACTATGGGACACGGAACTGATATCCTTGACAACCATCTAGATGTACTTGATGATCCGCGCAGGGCTGCCTGCAACCACGCACCGCGGAGGCACGTCCTTCGTCACCACTGCGCCTGCACCGACCACTGCGCAGTCGCCGATCGTGACGCCCGGGCGGATGATCGCCCCGCCGCCGATCCACACGTCCTCGCCGATCCGCACGGTCTTGCCGATCGTGACGATGTGCTTACCGAGCTCACCGCCGCTGCTGCGCGCCACGGGGTCCAGCGAGTGCGTCGCGCCATATATCTGCACGTTTGGCGCCAGGATCGTGCGCGCGCCGATGTGGACCTTGCACACGTCGAGGATCACGCAGTTGAAGCTCATGCGCACGTTATCGCCGAGGTGGACGTAGAAACCATAGTCGCAGCTGAATGGCGGCTCGATGTACACACCCTTGCCAATCGAGCCCATGAGATCCTTCAGCACGGCGGTGGCGTTGTCGCTGCCCGGCGTCAGCGAGTTGAACTTGGTCACGAGCGCGCGCGAGCGGACCTTGTCTTCCACGAGCCCGGCGTCGGAGCTAAACGGCTGGCCGCTGAGCATCTTTTCCCGCATGGTCTGCTCGACTGGCTGCTCCATCACTTCGCGCTTGAGGGGGCTTGCTAGCCTACAGGTGGGCTGATGGGTCTGCGGGCTTGTGCGGCGCGGAGTAAGTTGTCGAATGCGTCTCGACGTCCCGGCAGACATCACGATCAAGCTGTCTAATTCGATATTTCGATGCACGTGCCACTGTTTACGACCAGCTCAGCGGTCACTTCGATCACCACGTTGAAGCTGCTGGCACCTCGTCGCCGTGTTAATCAGCACCTCGGCATTGAGCGTGCTGTTCGAGACTGACTGATATGCACCAAATGAACCAAACATCAGACATCGGTGAGCAGACATTGTGCACACACAGTCCAGCAAATGTGTCCACTGTCCGGGATCGCCCACGCACGCTGTAGGAACACGTTCAGTTCGCAGCGCAACTTGTCTGCTCGTGTCGAGAGCACCATTTCGATACTTTCGATACTTGTTTTCACCAACACATCGGTGACCACATTGATCTCGGTGGCGCCGTAGCACCCACGATCACAAGAGCACAAAAGCATCAATACTGCGTGCTGCAGTGGCGATTCGAGACACAGACTTGCATGAGCTTCGGGCGATACTCGCCGCACTGTCGTCGCCGTGTGGCAAGGCAGCCATGACGGAGCTGAGTGTCAGCTTGCACTGCCAAGGGCACACCCAGCTGAATCGAGGTTCGCGATCAAGACAAACCTACCCGACGATGCTCTTCGAACCCGCCACGCGCGCGCGTCCAGCTTCCGTTCATGCATGCATCCTCACCTCTTCGTCCACAAGCGAAGGGTGAGCCAAGACCGCCGTCCTCCTTGAGCATCCTGTGGCACCAGCACAGGGTGCCAGAGGCTCCCTTACTGTCGCAACTTGATTTCACTATAGCCACTAAAGTCACTATAGTGAGAGGTTGGGAGCGCCAGCCATTCGCAAGTCAGAGACGCAAATCACACCAATCATACCACATGCTGGCGCTACGATCGCTTGCGCTGCGCCCCGCGGTGCTCGCGCGCTTCCCACGCAGCCGTGCACTCGCAGGCTCCAGCACCGCCACTCAGCGCCAACTCTCCACTAGCAGCAGCGGCGGCGATGAGAGCGAGACAGGTGGTGCGAAGCTCGTGAAGCGCAAGGTGGCGATGGTGGCCGGCTACTCGGGCACGGGCTACTCGGGCGTGCAGCTCAACGCGCACGTGCACACGATCGAGCACGAGCTGCGCGACGCCGTGTTCCGCGCCGGCGCCATGCGCGAGTCCAACTTCGAGGACCTCGGCAAGATCGACTGGGCGCGCAGCAGCCGCACGGACAAAGGCGTGCACGCCGGCTGCATCGTGGTGCGTGGCTGGCTGGCAACGCGCTCGGGTCTTTCGTAGGGATGCAGTGCTCATGTATCGTGCTCTACACGTATGTGATGACAGTTCTCCGCGAAGCTGCTGATCGACGAGGAGAACGCGATGGACCCGGCGACCGGACGCGTGAAGGGGCTCGCGGAGGCGCTGAACACGTCGCTGCCGCCCACGATCCGCGTCTTCTCGTGCACGCGCGTGAACAAGCGCTTCGACGCGCGCAAGAACTGCGTGCTGCGCGAGTACGAGTACTTCCTGCCGCTGTCGCTGCTCGAGTCGAGCGTGCAGACCGCCGGCGCGCGCACCGACCTGGACTCGGCGGTGAGCGAGTTCTGCCGCGCCGTGCAGCGCTTCCGGGGCATCCACGACTTCCACAACTTCACCAAGGCGCGCTCGTATTTCTACAAGGAGCACGCCAAGATGGGCGCGCGCCGAGCGCAGCGCGTCGCTGGCTTCGGTCACGACGAAGTGGAAGAAGAGGAAGAGGAGGAGGAAGAGCTGAGCGAGGCGGACGATGATGAAGACGACGCCGAAGGTGACAATGACGGCGCCGCGAGCAACGCCGCTGACGACGCCAGTCAGTTCGAGAACGAGCAGGAGACGACACGCAAGTCGCTGCCGCGCCACCGCCGGGCAATCTACTCGTGCTCGGCGAGCCTCATCAACGACTTCTACGGCGCGCCGTTCCTGCGCGTGCACATCGTGGGGCAGGCGTTCCTGTTCAACCAGATCCGGTGCATGATCGGCGGCGCGCTCGCGGTGGCGAGCAAGGGCATTTCGCGCACGATGTTCGACGCGGCGCTGAACACGAACCGGATCATCCGCATCCCGGTGGCGCCGGCGGAGGGGCTCATCCTGCTCAGCAGCTCGTTCGGCGGCAAGCTGCACACTGTGTCGCTCTACCGAGACCCGAACACGACGCTCGCGAAAGAGCGCCGGGATCTCTCGCACCGCATCCTGCTGTCGCGCGCGGAGGACCAGGCGATGACCAAGTTCCGCGAAGACGTGCTCTACACCGAGGTCGTGGAGGCGTGGAAGAGCGAGGGTGACCTCGAGCGCTGGCGCGCGTACCTCGCGCGCGTGCTCGAGTCGAACGCGCACCTCCAGGACGCAGAGCTCGAGGCGGCGCTCGAGCAAACGGAGCAGAACACGCAGCAGCGCCAGAGCAAGCGCCAGGTCTTCGTGCAGCAGAACCGCATCAGCTACGTCAACAACAATGTCAAGGGTGGGCTGCTGCCGCGTCAGTTCACGACCAAGCTCTGCGTGCGCTTCGCGGTCGCGCCGGGCATCTTCACGTCCGACCTGCGCCGCGCGGTGACGAAGGTACGCGTCCTTCCTGCATGGTGCATTGAGGGGTGAGGCAGTGAGCTGACGCTTCTTTTTGTTGGTGTTGTCATGTGTGCAGCATATCAAGACCGGCAAGCTCAACCTCGAGTCGACGGAGAAGGAGGTGCTCGACTACATCGAGGACTACGGGGTCGATCGGATGGCCGAGGAGGGCCGCAAGCTGCGCCTGAGCATCCGAACATAGAGGAGCGCTCACGAGGCATGCTGCCACGGATCAGTCGATCGATAGAGAACTCACGAGTGTCCGCTGCAACACCATCTCCTCCTTGTGCTGCGTCGTCACCGCTCTGCGAGCGCCACCAGCGTCCCGGACGTGACTTTGGTGCGGCGGATGAGGCCGAGACCCTCCATGTCGGTGAGGTGGTAGTCCCAGTCGAGGTGCGAGTGCTTGAGCTTCGTCTTCTTGAGCTGCCTTTCAGCCACCTCCTTGAACTGCGCGCGCTTGAGCGTTGCCAGCAGCGCCGTGCGCGTCTTCTTCACGGCGCTCACGAGTTTGCCGACGCCCGGCACCGACAAGTGGAACACTTCGTCGTCCAGGCGGGCGAGTTGGCGCAGGAAGCCGAGGCGCTGCAGCCAACTGTCGTTGCGTTCGCACACACGTACTCAGTCACGACACAGCACCACCACGGAGCACACAGCGAGGTTATGTACACAGCGAACGTACACGATGTCGTCCTCGGTCGTCTGCGCGTCGTCCCCATCCGCGCCGCTAGGTGGCGCCTGCTGCCGGCGCGTCTGCATCTCCTCGACCAGCACTCTCGCCGGGATGCTCGGCAGCTTGCTGATGTTCGGCAGCACGCGCACAAAGCGCGCGAGCGCGTCGTGGCGATGCCCGATGCTCGGATCCGACGCCTGACGCTCGCGCTGGTCGCGCAGCACGCAGAGCCACTTCTCCAGCTCGTCCTTGTACGCCGCAGTGGGGAGCAGCGCGACCTCGTCAGCGCCCGTGGGGACGCGGAACGTCACGAGCGCGCCGCTCGTGCGCAGTCGGTGCACCTGATGCGTTCATAGCAGTAAGCTCAAGAGCTCCTCAAAGACTCCATAGACATGGCTACATCTCCGACTCTTGCCACGCACGTTCTGGTCCACGAACGTCCGGTTCGGGAAGACCGAGTAGCTGCTTGCAGTGGCATAGGAAATGGAGGAGACGCCATGTGAGAAGATGGCGTACGCCATGACTGCAAGAAGAAGACACCACTCGCGCACGTACAGTTGGTGCCAGAGCACGAGTGGCGGCAGCGTGTGGGCAGCGAAGCCCGCGGCGCCGCGACTGGCGAGAAGCTGCACGGCCGCGAGCGTGTCGTCCACCTCCGCAGCGTCCTCCGCCCAGGCGCCTTCGTCGAACTCATCGCTGGCAGCGCCGGTGACGGCGGGGGCGTCACTCACGCGCTGGCGCTTGAACCGGCGACGGAGCATTTGCTCAGAATTTCTGAAAATGATCTGTGCAGATATTTGGAACTTTGTACCTTGTTTACGGGTTTCCAGAGACATACAAAATCCAAGTTTTTTCATTCTAGGAAATAAGCGAAGAGGATTGCGTCATCTAAAAAATACAGCCAATCAGAGACAACCTAAACTCCTGTTGACGTATTCGTAAGGTTCTTGTAAGGAGGGAACACTTCTCCAAGGTTGTTGTAACGAGGGAACTCTCTCACACACACTAACTACGACGGACACTGCACTTGACAGGCGCAGCGGTCGTCGGAGTAGGCTTGGCGCCACCGCTGTTCGCGCTTGGGGAGGGAGCCGACGTGGACGGTGGCTTCGTCACTGGAGTCGGAGACTTCGTGGCGGAAGCAGGAGCCTTTGTGACGGGAGCTGGAGCCTTCGTGGCGGGAGCAGGAGCCTTTGTGGCGGGAGTGCTGCTGTTGCCGCCGGTGGCGCCCTGCAACGGCACGCACGACGTGTACACCTGGAACGGTGCAAAGTGCGTGGCAACCCAGTAGAAGGTGAGGCGCGACTTGCCGACGCACTTGTCCTTGGCGTACGGGATGGGCTTGAAGAGGATCGTGCGGCAGTCCTCCGTGAACGGCACGATGACTTCGTCGTCGCACCACGCCTCGCATGGCCCCGGGTGGATGCCGTCCCGGTTCGACAGCATGTAGTTGCCATACTCAAGCTGGTTAGGCAGTGGCTGCGGCTTGGCGGTCGGGACGGTGAAGCCACACTCAGCAGTGCCACCCGCGGGGCGGTCCTGGTACTGTCCCGACGGGACCTGCAGCTTGAAGATAAAGTCCTTGAGCGTCTTCCAGTTGCCGGCCGCGTAGTTCTTCTTGAAGCCCTCGGAGTTGCGCTCGGCGTTGCCGGTGAAGTAGGAGTTCTCGGGTGGCACCGACTTGCCTGGCACGACGTACGCGTAGAAGTTCCTCTTGTCCGTCGTGAACTCGGGCTTGGGAAGGAGCAGAAATCCGTGGGCGTCGGCCTGGTTCGGGATCACGGACACGGCGAGGGCAACGGAGCAGGCGAACGCGACGGTGGATTTGAGGAACGGCATCTTCCGAGGTTGGGAGAGGTTGGCTGGATGGATCTGCGCTGGTCTTCGCAAATTGTGATCTGATCGAGAGCAATGGACTCGATAGTTCTGGTGACTGCCGTTTGAGCGGCAGAGCTAGCATGGTCTCTCACGAAGGCAGCGCTGCTCAAGTAGAGGAGTGCAGTCAACGCAACACTGCGAGGACACACCACATGATTTCGCTAAAACCTGGATCCTGTGTCCAATTCAATGCTTAATTCGGGCATAAGACACCGAATTACGGTTAATTCCGAGCTGACAGTTTGCGCGCAGCGAATTCGTTGTGGATTGCCATCCGAGTGGCAATCGTGAAGCTGCCGCCTGGAAACCATGCGGCGACTGCGACGCACCGCATCCCGAGCCATGAACTGCTTCAGATATTCGCACTGACTTGAGAGCTGCCGCTGCCGCATGCACAGGTGGCGCTGGCGGAGAGGCGCTCTCACACCAGCAGACATAGAGGAAATGTCTTGACTGGAGGTTGACGATGTTCGCAACGAAAGCATTGAATCCAGTACTCCGCACTGCACCCTGCATCCGCGCATTCTCGCTGTTGGAGTCACGTTCAGATGCTGGTGTTGCATCGGAGAACTGTAGATACAATTTCTCGTTGCTAGCGAAGTTGACGTAGAGTTAGGAGAACCTGGAGACTCGAGCGCAATACTCGGTTTCAGTCGCTTCATGCGAGATGCGTGTGCACGACGCCGGCTGCGCTGACCGCAAACAGCGGCACGAGTGGCGCTCGACAGATCGTCGAAGCTGCGTAGGTGGTGAGCATGCGCAAGTTATGCGGATCGATACATTGGCAGATCACCAGCCACGCGCTTTCATTCGCCAAGTTTCTCTTTGCCGAAGAAGACAAGCTCCCAGCCCAGCTCTAGCATCAATCTGCACAGCCGAGAAGCAGAAGATGCCGCTACAAGACACCGCCGACCCGAAGTGTATCAAGAACCGGGATCGCGCGCGCGAGCTCGTGCACAGGTATAACTCACTGACGCTAAGTTACGAGACGATCGACGCTCTTACTGTCGTGATGAAAGACCTCATGGGCTCTTTCGGCAAGGGCGTGTACATCGAGCCGCCGTTCCGCTGCGACTACGGCTCGAACATCCATCTCAGCGACGGCGTGTTCATTAACTTCAACTGCACGATCTATGGCGAGTGCGAGGTTCGCATCGGTGTGCGCACGTTGCTGGCGCCGAGGGTCCAGCTCTACACTACGTCACGCCCGACCGATCCCGCGATGCGCGTCGATGGTAACAACCTCGACAGAGACCATAACGCAACCAGCAAACCCATCACGATCGGCGAGGACGTG
>JAASFH010000236.1:0-26638 GCA_023333695.1 Globisporangium yorkense
GCGGCCGGCTCCTGCGTCATGTTCGCAGGCAGAGATCCCGCGTTCGACGGATGCACCGCCGACCACCGTGACAAGATCGTCCTGTACAACAGGGGAACCCAGCAGATCCGCAACCCGCTTACCGACAGGTGGATGCGCGCTATCTCTGTGAGTGTGTACTTCGAGCTGTGCAACGCGGGTGATAGGAACCAGCGCTTCGAGATGCAAGTCAAGTGAGCCGAGCAATGATCGAGATCGCTGCGAGAGACAAGTTGCCTTCCGACACACTACGCGATACGATGCAGTCGAAAGCTCTCATTACTTACTCAAAGCAGGCACCAGCTTCTCGTCTATCGCCTCCGAGTCGGAGCCGCTCTCGTCCTCCGTTCGCCGCTGCTATCACCACCACGCGCGAACGGAGGACAAATGCCCAAAACACACCTTCGCTCTCTCTCTCTCCTGATCTTCTCCTACCTACCGCTCCGCCACCGCTCGGATCTCTCGTCTTCCACTCCGCCGCTCCGTCCCAGAACCGCCACACGCCACGCCAGAACAACGAACATCATCACCACACTGCTGGGAGGCGGAGCCGACAGGAACGAGAGCAGGAGCGCGCCGGCAGAAGAAGCTGGAGAAGAAGAAGACGCCAGCAGGAAGTTGAGAGCGAGCGCCGAAGACCGCGACTCGAAGCTGCCGCCGCCGTCGCGTCACGCTGCGTCAAACTTCGACCGTTCTCCTACAGCGTGACGCCACTCATGGACGCGCTCGTGAAGCGCGCCGAGATGCGCTCGTCGTGCAGGCTGTTGGGCGACGTGACGCGGAAGTTGTTGTGCTGCTGGTTGGCGACCGCCGCTGCCGCCGCCTGGTGGTGGGAGACCGTGTCGCGGCCGTCGATCGAGTCCCCGGACGCGCGCTGCGGGCTCTGGAGCATCGGGATGCTGAACTTGCGCGGCGAGCGCGTGGCCGGCTGCACAGACACAGCGTTGAGCGGCACGCTTGACGGCTCGGGCTTGGGCTTGAAGAGCGGCGGCTCCGGGTCGTGCGCGATCGTCTGCACGTTGTGGTTGGTCGTGCGCGGGTGCTGGAAGAAGTTGTTCGTGCGGCGCTGGAAGTCGTCGACGTTGTCGTCGTCGTCATCGTCATCGTCGCGGCGCTTGCTGCGCACGTAGAACGTCACGACCACGAGCGCCGAGACGATGACGCAGCCGACGATCACGGGCACCATCCACCCGCCGGACGAGCCGCCGCTGCTCGACGTCGACACCTCGGTCTCGTCGCCGGAGCTCGGGGCCTTGGTGCCGTACTCGGAGTTGACCGAGTCCGAGTCGAGCGCAGCCGCGCCGGTCGTGCCCTCGTCCGCGGGCGCGGGCGTGAGCGCCGTGACCACGGACGCGCGCGTCTTGACGGTCGCGACGGGCTCGTCGGTCTTGTTCGATGAGCTCGTGCGGTTGTTCTTAGGCGACGGCGTCGGCGCGACGCTCGACGGCGCGGGCGTGGAGGAGCCGGCGCTGTCGCTGCCGTCGCTGCCGTCATCCGACGCGGGCCCGGGTGCAGCCGTCGAGGGCGCCGGAGTGAGCCGGGGCGACGGCGACGGCGCGCGCGTCACGGGCGCGGTGGTCGCAGGCGCGGGGGTGACGCCGCCGCCGCCGGAGGAAGAGCCGGACTCCTTGTCCCGGGCGCCGGCGACGGAGGCCGCCGCGACCGCCGCCAGCAGCACCAGCGCGCGCAGGAGCTTCATGGTGCGCAGTAGTAAGACTCTCGGGTGGGGAGTAGTCGGTCTCGATACTAAACGCCGAGTGAGAGAGAATGGGGAACTGGAGGGCTCCCCTGCCTGCCTGTTGCTGTGGAGCTGCTGGCGGAGGTGGGAACGGCGAACTGACTAGTGCGGTATACAAAAAGCAAGTGAATAGAGTCGGACCGGACACGATCCAACGACACACGAACGAAGAAAGGGGAAAGTGGAGAACATGGGGAACACTCACTCGATTGGAAGGCCTGAACGCAGTGCGTGCGGAAGACTTCGATGGGGAGTCCAGGCGAGCGAGTCTGCTGCTGCTGTCCTTGGTCTTGGTCTTCTTGGTCTTGGTGCTCGTGATCGTCGCGCGCGGTTCACGGCCGAGTTCACGTTTCTTGCAGCGATTAACTAACTCGCCGCTCTTTTACTAACTCGCGCCACGCTTGTCGAGCGAGCAGCAGCAGCTGGAGCAAAAGACGGAAGGCACCGCGTCACACGTCACACAGGGAATCTGACCGAGGTCGCCTGGCTGCAGCGTTGGAGTTTGAGTGGCTGGCGGCGGCGCCGCGGAGGGCGTCGTCGACACTCGCGAGCGGACGAGCCGGCGGATTCATTGCGCGGGAACTCGAGAAGACAGGGTTGCTCGCGCTGGACGGACGATTTCCATCGAGGTCCACCTGACAAGGAGTTCCTGGAAGGCGAAGTGTTCGCGCGTGCCAAGTTCGCCGCTAGGATCGAGGACTAAACCGAGACTCGTGACAGGAGAATGGAAACTGTGAAGCTATCCGAGAGAGATACCATGAGCCCGACTGCAGTGTGGATCCTTTCTCGGTGATCTGGTGGTTGGGTCTCCTAGCAAGCAGTGTGAACCACCGCCAAGTGTCGATTTGGCAAAAGAGTTGATCGCTATTCTTACGCTCGCTAGCATGTCCTCAACTCTGGCAACTTCCGAACCTCCAGCGCAGCACTCCAGCGAACACGAGCGCTCTCGATAGCGCATGGTGTCGCCGAACGCGAAGCGGAGCGGCACGTACGCGGGGAGTGTCCAGGAGGGTCCGCGAAAAGCGAACGCACTCGGCACGCGACAAGCTTTGGACAAGAAGTTCGCCGCAGCCTCCACGGCGTCGAGCGAGGTGTGTGTGTGTGTGCGTGCTGGCGGCATGTTCATACAGCGAGTTTCTCAACTCGTACACTAACGGTCCGAGTTGGAAGCAGAACACCTCGAGTCCTAGTGATGGCGCAAAGCGACTGGCGAAACTCGAGGCGCAAGTGCGGCAAGCGCTCTCTTCGTTTCGCGGGAGCGAGTCCCCCAACAAGCCGCCGCTTCCAGCCGCGAGCACGATCAAGCAGTTCATCGAGCATGTCGAGAGCGCCAGCCTCCGAGACGTGGACATCGATGTCGCCGAGATTCGCAAGTGTCTCTTTTCGCTGGGGCTCTCTCCAGACGACGCTGCTCTCGTGCTGGACAAGTTGGATCCGAATGGCTCGGGATACGTCGACGCACGCGTACTCGCAAAGCATTACCTGCCGAACAACGTTGGTGGTGGCGGTGCAGACACCAACGGCAAGCGCGCCAAGTTCGCACTTGCCGGAGTCGAAGGCGCATTATCTCGGAATGGTGGGGCTGACGCGGAGCTCGCTGCGGAGGCGCGCGCCATGAGGCTGCTGCACCGGAAGGTAATCGAGCGCGTGCTCGTGAAGAGCAAGACCCAGAACATCAAAGACGCGTTCCGCCAGTACGACTCCAACAAGATCGGGAGTCTGACGCTCCCGCAGTTCCGAACGTTCATGCGAGACCACGGCTTCGCTGGGACGGAGGTGGAGCGGCTGATCAAGTACTTGGATCGCGACACGCAAGGTTCGATCTCGTTCCGCGTGTTCTCAGGCGACGTGAAGCTTGGCGCGAGCCAAGCTTACCCGAAGTCGTCACCGAAGAAGCAGCAGCTACCTCAGCCGCTTGGTGGCAGTCCGTCGAAAGGCAAAGGCGCCATCGATCTCGAGCCCCAGGACCCGATGGAGTCGATTCGCGCGAAGCTCCGGCAGCGCGTCATGGGACATAACAAGAGCATCCGCGAGGTGTTCCTGGACTTTGACAACGACGGGAACGGCCATCTCGACTACGACGAGTTCAAGCGCTTCATGGCCCAGCACAGGTTCACCGCGGACGAAGCTACGCAAGCTATCGAGTACCTGGACCGCGACTTCTCCGGCACGATCGACTATGACGAGTTCGCGTCCGGGCTGCTGTTCTACCGCCCGCCTCCCCCAGCGCAAGTGGCTTCGAGTCCTTTAGCGACGACGAACTCAAGCCACACGAAGCACGGCTCCGTTGTCAAGCTGGCGCCAGCCAAGACGGAGTACGTGCTCAACGTCGTGCAGCAGAAGCTGGAGGAACGCCTCCACGTCCGACACAGCACGACGAACACGAAGAAGAAGCTGCGAGAAGACTTCAGGCGATACGACGCGGACAACAAGAGCGGGCTCGACTACCAGGAGTTCGGCGCGTTCTTAGTCGGCATGGGGATCAAGTTGCGAACCGACGAGCTGAACGCGCTGATCGCTGTGGTCGACACGGACGGCTCGGAGATCATCGAGTTCGACGAGTTCGTGAAGCTGTACCCTCCGATCGCTGGAGATGAGAGTCGAGACAACGAGAACGGCGGCGACAACGACGACGACGATCAAGATGGCGACGATTCTCTCCGCAGTTCGAACGCAGCGAGAGACGAGAAGCTCGTCGGGGTGTTCAGCAAGTACGACATCGACGGCAGCGGGTACCTCGACTACGACGAGTTCGCCCAGCTGATGCGGGACTACGGGTTCTCCGAGTCCGACATCCTTCGTGCGATCAAGCAGATCGATCAGGACGAAGGCGCGAATTCGTCTGGGCGAAGGAGCGACGGGAGGGTGAGCTACGCGACCGTCGCGTCCATGATCCAGAAGCGGAAGCTGAATCTGCGCAGCTCGCCCGCGAAGCAGCACCAGGCGGGCGCTGGGACCACCCCTCTTCACGCGCAGTGGGTGGCACGAGTGCTCCAGAAGCACGGGTCGCTGGAGGATGCGTTTTGCCAGCACGACGCCGATGGGAGCGGCGAGCTGGACCACGACGAGTTCCGGCGGTTCATGAAGCGCTACGGCATGAAGAGCGATGGAGCGATCGACGCGCTGATCGACGAGATCGACGGCGACGGCAACGGAACCGTCAGCCTCGACGAGTTCATGCGCGTGTTCGCCCGACCGAAGGCGTTGAACGCGGACACGCAGAAGCAGCAGACGAAGGCGCGGCTCGCACTGCTGCGCGAGAAGGAGGTGCTCTGGATCCGCGACGCACTGCGCGAGTACGACTCTGTCCAGGACGCGTTCCGCGCGTTCGATCGACACGGCCGGGGGGAGCTCAGCTACCCGCAGTTCCGCGGCGTGATGGAACAGTTCGGGATCGTCGACGACGACGACGTGGCGCTCCTGCTCAAGCGCCTGGATGTCGACAATTCGGGGACGATCGACCTGCGCGAGTTCCTCACGGTGTTCAGCGAGCAGCGACTGCCGCAGCAGCAGAAGGAGGAAACGACGAGGACGCGAGGTAGTGTGCCGACCAAGCGGCCGACACCGAACGCCGCGGCACTTCAGAAGCGAGAGAGAGCGTCGCAGCACCGCAGGAACGAGGAAGTGTGGATCCAGCGAGCGAGCGAGACGCACGGCTCCGTGCGCGCTGCGTTCGAGGCGTTCGACGCCGACGGCAGCGGCGCACTGGACGACGACGAGTTCCGCCAGCTCATGAACGCGTTCGGCATCAGCGACCGCGAGCATGTCGAGACGCTCATAAAGCGTCTCGACGTGGACGCCTCCGGAGCGATCGACTACGACGAGTTCGTCACGATCTTCTACGAGGAGCGCGCAGGACGAGCGGTTCAGTCGAGGAGGGCGAGCACCAAGGCGCCGACGAAGAACGCAGCGGAGGACAGGCGAGCGCGAGCCGCTCGGCTGCGCGAGCTCGAAGTCAAGTGGATGAAGCGCGTGCTCAACTGCCACGCGTCCATCGAGGCGGCGTTCAACGAGTACGACGTCGACGACAGCCGCGCGCTCGACCACGCCGAGTTCCGGCGCTTCATGACGCGGTACGGCATCGTGCGCGAAGAGGACATCGCGGCGCTGATCCGGCGTCTCGACGTGGACGGCTCGGGCACTGTCGACTTCGACGAGTTCGCATCCGTGTTCAACCCGCTGCGCATCGACCGCGGCGATCACGGCAAGAACCACTTGGCGGGCTTGCTCCCAGGAGGAGGAACCGACGACGAGCCGTTCGACGCCGAGGAGCTCGAGTCGATCCTGGAGATCGAGCGCGAACTCGCGCTGCGCATGCTAGAGAAGACGCGCGACCTGCGCTCGGCGTTCCGCAAGTATGACCTGAACGGGAACGGGCGACTCGAGTACAAGGAGTTCCGGCAGGTGCTGCGTGCGTACCGGTTCCCGGAGCTCGAGATCCGCAAGGTGATCCGCCACCTTGACAAGAACGTCTCCGGGTACATCGACTACAAGGCGTTCATCGCCGGGTTCGCCGTCTCGAAGGAGAGCGACCGAGGGGATGCTGCTACACAGTCTGGCAACGCACGAAAGCACACACAGTATCAAGTCGCGCGAGCGCGCAAGAGCGATGGCGATGGAGCAACGAGAGCGAACCGCCGCGCGAGCAATGGCGAGCGCGCTTCGGATGCGGTCGACCGGCTGAAGAAAGAGTTGCTGTCGAAGATCCTGAGCACGTACGGCACGGTGCAGTCGGTGTTTCGCCAGTACGACAGTCAGCAGCAGGGGTGCCTGACCGAGAAGCAGTTCGAAGCGCTGGTCACCGACCACGGGCTGACGAAGAGCGACGCGCTGCTGCTGCTCGACGCGTTCGATCAGGACCGGTCGGGGACGATCGAGTACGCGGAGTTCCTGGCGCAGCTGGTTGTCCGCGTCGCCGTGTAGCTAAGCTGGTCGGACGCCACGACTATGGTCAGGCGACTCGGTCGACTCGAAGTGGGAAGTACAGGATCGTCTCACGCTGCCGCGTTCTCGGCTGTCAGCCGAGCGATCTCTCGAGCCTTGTGCTCGGTCAGCGTCGGATCGACACGCATGAGTGCCTGCCAGAGCTCCAGCTTCCCTGGCCGGTTCGATGCCAGGAACTGGTGCAAGGCATCACGAGTGCAACGGGTGTCAAGCGAAGAAGCGACCTGATCACATACCCACCCAGCCACTCACTCACCCGTTCGGTTCCTCGAAGGCTGGAGTACTGGAACGTCATCCGCTCCTGCACGAGCCGCTCTGTCTCCCGTTTCTTCGTCAGAATCTGCTCCTGTAGCGCGAGGAGCTGCTGCTTGTAGATGGACGTGGTCACTGCGGTCGGCAGTCGCAGCAAATCCATCGAGTAGCCTGGAGACCCAAGCATCGGTGCGGGTGGTGGCGACGGAGGGACCGCTGGCGCTGGACTTGGATCGCATGCGCTCTTGCCGTGATCGGTAGCTGCTCCTGATGTGCGGTGCTCTGGAAGTGAAGGCGGCGTCGGAGCTTCGGGAGCCGAGCTCGAGTGGAGACTGTGCATCCCGTCCGGTGTGAGGTCGGCTTGGATGCCGGCGTGGTTCCCAGTGAACTGCGTGCTCGCGTCTTTCATCTCGACGCTCTCTCGAGCTGGCTGCTCGTACTCCCGCACGATCAGGATACGCCCTCGCGTGGTGACTGTGGTTGGCGCGACGGTGTGTAATGGCGGGCCACAAGCGACCGGTGCTTTCGACTGCTGGTCGCTCGGTATCGTCCGACTGACAGTCTCAGTCAGAGACTCTTGTTGCACGGCTGAAGATGCCAACGAGCCTTGCGGTTTCTGGTCTCGAACGGTGTCTGGCTCCGACCAAACAACGTCAGTGCGACTCGCAACCTCCGTGTTGTTGTGGATGGCCACAGGCGCTACTGAGTTCTTGTAGACGTCGATGGCAGCCGATTCGCTAGAGTGTGAGGCTGAGAGCGCGAGCTTCTCGTCGCCACTTGGCGCTTCCAAGTCTCTCGCAATGACACTACGGTCTTCATCCGATTCGAGATAGTCGCTCTGCTCTTGAGGATCACTCTCGTGGGAGTTCGCAGGCGACGGTGGGGCGCTCTCTTGCTCTCGAATAGCTTCAGTCTGTATCACTGGGATCGAATGCGCTGCTGCTACCGCTGCTCGCGGAGGCGTCTCGAACTTGCCCTCGACGACATTGTCGTCCGAGAAGTCCATCGAGTAGTCGAATGCCCTCGATGAGCCTCCTAGCTGAGAGATCGGAGGCTGATTGGAAGCTTGGGCTGATGCTGGCACGACTCCAGACTCTTCGTCAAAGGCTTCGTCCTCGTACACCCCGCTCTCAGAAGCAGCGATCACTTGCTTTGCAGCTGCAGCGACGACGGGCTTTGGGCTCGGAGATTCGTCGTCCTCGTCCTCGAAACTCTCGACGTAGTCGCTCTTGCTTACGATGCTCTCTTCGTGTTCCTCGCTCTTTTCCAAGTTGGTGTACTGGGCAGCTGAATGCGGCTTGGAGGCTTCCAATACCGAAGATGGCACTCCAGACTTCACAGCATCGCTGACGGGTGCTCTTGAAGGGACTGCGGCTGTGAACGGCGGCGGATCGCCCTCGTCAGACTCGTCCATGAACGACGCGACCTCCTCTTCGTCGTAGTCTTCTCCAACACTACTTTCAACAGCGCGAGGCGTTGCGGCTACAGCAGTCGTGGATCGACTCGGGATCGACGCTGGTGTTACCACAGCCTCCTGGTGCTGATCACTCCTATAGTCACGACTGCCGCGAGCGCTGTCCGCGTCGTCACTCTCGGATTCATCCTTCTCAACGCCTCGAATGCCTTGCAGCGCTGCCTTGTGGTTCTTCTCATCATCCGAGTCGATTCCATAGTCCTCGCTATCCGAGAGCTGCACTCGCTTGGTTGGTGCGGACGCCACCTTCGTAGTAGATTTGACTGCGATCTTGGCGCTAGATGCTGTCTCCTCCTTCTGCTTGCGAGCGGAGCTGCCGTCGTCTTCATCTTCGTCCGAAGAAAAGTCCATCGAGTCGTCGAGACTCAGCTCCACGCGGCGACTTGAGCGCAAGCTTGCAGCGCATACGAGACTGAGCTGTTACCGATCCGCCGACATCTTCCTCCTCTTCGGGCCAGAGCGCACGCACCTCGCTTGCGGTTTGCTCTGCTTCGTGTCGACGCTCTTGGTCGAGTACTTGGACAGGAAGCTCTTTGCTTTGTCCAGTGCGCTGCTTCCTCCGCCGCCTCCTGTAGATGCCGTTGACCGAGCGACTACCGTCGACTGCGTATGGTGCTTTGACGTCTTCGTGATTGCCTTGACGGGAGAATCCTCTTCCTCGTCATCGTGATCGTCGTCGTGATCCGACTCGTCGCTGTTGCTGACGCTCACGTCGCTGCCATCGCTGCTGTCGCTCCCATAGCGTCGCGATCCAAAGTTCTTCGCGCTGCCGCCCCCTCCTCCTCCGCCACTGCGAGTCGCACCGCCTGAAGGAATCGCGATCTCAAAGTCGTACGGATCGTCGCCCATGGCTTGCTTCCTTCGCCAATCTCCGCGTCGCTTCGAGTCCCGAACTTCCTATCATGCAGAATGATGCTATCTCAAGGTTCCAGTAATCAGATTATCAAATAGCATAGGCTGTCTAGAAGTTGCGTGTCAAAATTCGAAGCCATCCCTCAAAGAGCTAGCTCCAAGCACATCGCGACCATGTCGCGCGCGCTCGCCAAGCTGCTGCAGAGGTGCGTATGCAGCGGTCCCACAACCACCAACGCCCTCTCACTAGCTGACGATACAACGGCTGCAGCCAGCGCAAGGCGCACCTGCGCGAGCTGGGCGCCGTCGACTTGCACACGCATGTGTACCTGCCGCGCTACATGGCGATGCTGCGCTCGCGGCGTGAGGTGCCGTTCGTGCGCAACGAGCGACTCGTGATCCTGCCGGACGAGCAGAAACAAATTGACGACGCGGCGCTGGGCACACGCGGTGGCGCGACCATCAGTGCCGGACGACCCATCGGTGGCGAGTACTACGACGTGCGCGAGAAGCTCGCGTACATGGACCATCACGGCATCGCAGTATCTGCACTCAGCCTTGCGAACCCGTGGCTCGATTTCCTGCCTCTCGGAGAGCAGACGACCATGGCGGCACTACTCAACGACGACATCGACGCCATCTGCGCGGACTCGAACGGCCGCTTGGTCGCGTTCGGTGTCACGCCACAGCGCCTCGAGGAAGCGCTGGCGGAGCTGCACCATGTCGCGAAGCTGAAGCACGTGCACGGCATCATCTTGGGCACCTCGGGGTTTGGCAAGGGTCTCGACGACCCAGAGATGCTCACGTTCTACCAAACGGTACAGCACGAGGCAACACTTGTTACATGTTTCTGCAGGCGGTTGACGATGCACGTGATCTGTGCATGACCTGTGCGTCATGACTGCGGTAGGTGGAGGAACTGGGACTCACGATCTTCCTGCACCCGCACTACGGCGTGGGCAACGAGCACTACCACAACTACGGCCACGCGCTGTTCCTCGCGCTCGGGTTCACGTTCGAGACGACGGTCGCGGTGTCCCAGCTGGTGCTCAGCGGCATGCTCGACCGCGTGCCCGAGCTCAAGCTGCTGCTCGCGCACTCGGGCGGCACGCTACCGTTCCTCGCGGGCCGCCTCGACAGCTGCGTCGCGCACGACCTCGCGATCTCGGCGCGCCTGCTGCACCCTCCGAGCCACTACCTCAAGCGGTTCTACTACGATGCGATCACGTATCACACGCCGGCGCTGCAGTGCCTCATCGACTTTGTCGGCGTGGACCGCGTCGTGTTCGGCACGGACAACCCGTTCTTTCCGCCGAGCGCGAGCGAGAGTGGCGGTGACGCTGGCGATCACCCAGCGCTGAGCGCACTCGACTGGCCGTCGACGATTGCGAACTATGAGACGCTCGCGGAGTTGGACGTGAGCGCGCAGGACGCGATCCTGCGCGACAACGCGCGGAAGCTGCTGGGGCTGTGAGTTGGAGGTCGCAGCCGCGTTCGTCCAGCTCAGTTCATGTGTTTCACACGAGAGGAAGGAAAGGAACCAGCGTACTGGCGCGTCGTGTGCGCTCGGCCGCGAGTTGTGGAGTGCGGAGCACACACCGCTCGTTGAAGAAAGTGATGCATTTTGCGTTTCAAGGGACGTTCGAAGCATGTGTGAGAAGCATCCGATGCTGCATCATGGAGGAAGCACCGTCCTTCTTCAGGATCGCGAAGGTGTCCGAGACAACCGTAGGTTGTTGGTACATACGCTCGACATCTACAGGGATTTGCGCTGCTTGGTATTATCAACCGAGATGGTGCTTGAAGTTGTGCTGTTCGCCGAGGGGATTCAGCTAGCACAACCTTTACACTTCGATGCTGATCTCCTCCGATGCATGACCAGTCAGTACAAACGAATGCATTTAAGACCTTCAATAACGTATACACTTTCAAACCCGTACTCTCCATTAAGTTCGATTGCCATCATTTCGATGTAAATGTAAACGACTTGGCTCACGAAATCCCCGAGCCTTGAAGTTCCCACTTGGCGCGTCAGTCGAAGTCTCCCGTTGACACCCAAGACGCCGGCACGCGCTTCCCTTCCCAGCAGCTCATTCTGCAATCCGCCAGCTCCCCAGCAAGCGCCCTTCCAGCCAATCGACCACCTCGACCAACTCGCAACATGCAGCGCGCGATCCTCCGCCAGCTCCCGAAGACCGCCGCGGCTGCCGCCTCGCACACTTCGCACGCCGCTGCCCGCTCGACTGCCGGCGCCACGCTCGCGCGCGCCTTCGCGTCGCAGGTGCAGGTGAAGCAGACGAACCTGCTCATCGGCGGCAAGTTCGTGCCCGCGGTGTCCGGCGCCACGTTCGACACGTTCAACCCCGCCACGGAGGACAAGATCGCCTCGGTCGCGGAGGCCGGCATTGAGGACATCGACCGCGCTGTGAGCGCCGCGCGCGCCGCGTTCGAGGGCCCGTGGCGCACGATGGCTGCGAGCGAGCGTGGGCGCCTCATCGCGCGCCTCGCGGACCTCATCGAGAAGAACATCGACGAGCTCAGCGCGCTCGAGGCACTCGACAACGGCAAGCCGTGCAGCGTCGCCAAGAACGTCGACATCGGGCTCGTGATCAAGACACTGCGCTACTACGCCGGCTGGGCCGACAAGATCCATGGCCAGACGATCCCGATCTCGGGCCCGTACCTGTGCTACACCAAGTCCGAGCCCGTGGGAGTGTGCGCGCAGATCATCCCGTGGAACTTCCCGCTGCTCATGGCGGCGTGGAAGCTCGGCCCCGCGCTCGCCGCCGGCTGCACGATCGTGCTCAAGCCCGCGGAGCAGACGCCGCTGACCGCGCTGCGCCTCGGCGAGCTCATCGTCGAGGCGGGCTTCCCGGACGGCGTCGTGAACATCGTGCCGGGCCAGGGTGCGACCGCCGGCGCGCACCTCGCGCAGCACCGCGACGTCGACAAGGTCGCGTTCACGGGCTCGACTGAGATCGGGTACGAGATCATGCGCACGGCGCACGCGACCAAGCTCAAGCGCGTGACGCTCGAGCTTGGCGGCAAGTCGGCCAACATCATCCTCGACGACGCGGACATCGATCTCGCGATCCAGCAGTCGCAGGTTGGGCTCTTCCTGAATCAGGGCCAGTGCTGCATCGCCGGCAGCCGCCTGTACGTGCAGGAGGGCATCTACGACGAGTTCGTGCGGCGGTCGGTCGAGGCCGCCAAGGCGCGCACGGTCGGCGACCCGTTCGCGGCCAAGACGGACCAGGGTCCGCAGGTCGACGAGGCGCAGTTCAACAAGATCCTCAACTTCGTCGACATCGGCGTGAAGGAGGGCGCGCGCATCCTCACGGGCGGCAAGCGCGTGGGCAAGAAGGGCTTCTTCATCGAGCCGACCGTGTTCGCGGACGTGACGGACGACATGACGATCGCGCGCGAGGAGATCTTCGGGCCGGTCATGTCGATCCTCAAGTTCAAGACCGTCGACGAGGTCATCCAGCGCGCGAACGACTCCAACTACGGGCTTGGCGCCGGCGTCGTGACCAAGAGCATCGACAATGCGATCAAGATCTCGAACGGCATCCGCGCGGGCACGGTTTACGTCAACTGCTACGACGTGTTCGACGCCAACACGCCGTTCGGCGGCTTCAAGGACTCGGGCATCGGTCGCGAGAACGGCGAGCACGGCCTCCACAACTACCTCGAGAACAAGACCGTGATCATCAAGCGCCCGAACGACTCGATGCCCTAAGCCGCGGCATGCGTAATCTGTCCGACTCTGCGTGCAGGTTGCAGTGCATTTACGTGTAAACATGTCAATCGACGTTGCCTTCCCACGATGACGAACGGTGACGAACGAACCTGTTGTCAGCCGTCCACGCCACGGATCGGTGGGAACACCTCGCTCGCCTTCGCGGACGCCATCTTCCCTTCGAGCGCGCTCACAGCGCGGCGCAGCTGCTCGATCTCCTGGCGCTGCTGGTCGAGGACCGCGTCCGGGTCGCTCTCCAACAGACTCGGGCTGCGCGCCGCCGTCGCGTGAGCGTCGCGCACGCCCATGGACGACGCCTTCTCCATCTGGAGCGTGGCTTTCGCTGCGGTCAGCGCGCTGCGCAGCTCGTTGATCTCGCGGATGAGCGTCATGTTCTCTGCGGTCGCGCGCAGGTTGTCCTCCTGGTGCTGCGCGGCGTCGCGCGCGTGCTTCTTCTTGAGCACGAGCACCGACTTCTCGAGGTACTCCTTCTGCCGCGCGTACTCGTGTTGGATCTCCGCCTCGATGTCGGTCGACGGGAGCGCGTTCGTCACGTACTTGCTGTAGAGCGCTGCCACGTGCAGCGCCAGCTCCTTCGGGCTCTGGATGTGCTGTACGCACGCGTACAGGTCGCACCGGAAGCGGCGCACCCACGTGTGCTGGTCGCGCAGCACCTTGCGGCACGTGGCGAGCTCGCCCTGCATGCTGTTGATGCGCTTGCGCTGCTCGCCGATGAGCAGGTCGAGCTGCGCGTTGCTCTTATGGAAGAGCTCGAGCTCGCGGTCCATCTCCTTGATCTGCTCCTTCATGTCGGCGATCTCGTTCTCGCGCGGCTCGATCTGGCGCTTGAGCTCCTTGATCTTGTAGTCGAGCACGAACTTGAACTTCTCGAGCTCCTGGTTCTTCTTCTTGAGATCATAGATGCGCTTCTCCTTCTCGCCGATCGTCTCGTCGCGCGCGCGGATCTCGCGCTTGAGCACCTGGATCTCCTTCTCGAGCGCCTTGATCTCCTCGATCAGGTGCTTCTCCTTCTCGAGCAGCAGCTTGATCTGGTCGCGTTGGTCCTCGATGTCTTTCTGGAGTGCTGAAAACTTCTTCTTCATGATCCCGTTCTCGCCTTTGAAGCGCAGCGTCGCTTCCCGCTCGGCCTGCAGCTTCTCCTCGTACTTGCGCTTGATGCTCTCGATCTCCTCGTCCACGTCGGCTTCGACCTGCGCCACGGTCTCTGCGTACTCGCGCCCGAGCTCCTCCTTCTCCTCTTCCATCTGCACGCGCAGCTGCCGGTCTTCGTTCAGGCGCTGCTCAAAGTCCTCGGTCACGTCCGTGACGTACTTGTCGTGCGTGCTCACGAGCCGTGCCTGCTCGCTCTTCCAGTGGCGGCTCTGCGCCTCGCGCTGCTGCAACACCTCCTGGTACTTCTCGACCTCCTTCATGATCCGGTGCTGGAACTCGGCTTCGATTTCCTGCATGTGCTGTAGATGCTTCTCCTCCATCTGCTTGATCTTCTCCTCGTACTCCATCTCAATGTCGTTCTTGTCCTCCCGGAGCAGCTCGTACTTGTTCTTCTCGAGCTCGATCTCGTGCGTGAACTTCTCCGTCAAGTCCTTCAGGTTCTCGTTGTACGTCATGTCCTTGAGGCGCAGCTGGTACTCGTTGTGCAGCATGAGCTCGTCCACCTTGTTCTTGAGCTCGACCATGAGCGCATTCTTCTCCTCCAAGTCGCTCTTCGTCACCAAGATCTCCTCCGAGAAGTTCGCGAGGTGGTGGAACTCGCTCGTGCCGCCTCCGCCGCGACCATCCTTCATGCGCTGCCGCCCTTCCTTGTCGCGGATCTCGAAGATACAGATGCTGCCGTCTTCGCCCGCGGCGAACAGGAACGCGTCGTCGAACGAGATCCGCAGCCGCGTCACCGGGGCGCTCAGACACTGGAACTCGATGGACTCGCCGGTGAGCGGGAACTTGAACGAGCGAACGGCTCCTGGCCGGTCCGCCTCCGCTGTCGCGCCAAAGAGCAGGCGCTGCGAGTTCGAGAGTACGATCTGCCCGAGCACACTCTCGCAGATGAACTCCTTCGTGAGCTGCGACGACGGGAACTCGATCTCTTTGAGCATCTTGTCGCTGCCGACCGCGTAGATCGCCGTACCTTCGCGGTTGCACAGCGCCGAGTAGTACGGTACGCCCTTCTGCACGAACTCGGCTTCTCGCTTCGCTTCGTCGAGCTCCCACTGGTACACGGCACCGTCCATCCCTGCCGAGACGAGCCCCGAGTCGTCCGCGTTCCAGTACAGGCACCGCACCTTGCCGTTGTGGCCGCGCAGGTTCGCGACGAGCTCGCACGAGAAGAGCGAGAAGACTTGGATCGTGTTGCCGTTCACCGCGGCGAAGAGGTGGCCGCCCGTGCTGAATTGGCACTCGCGGCACGCCTTGACTGCGAACTCCTTGAACGGTCGGATGTCGTCCATCAAGATGTTCATCAGCCGCAGCTTGTCCGCGAAGCCCACGAGCAGGTACAGCCCCGAGGGGTGGCACGAGACACTGTGCGCTTCCTCAGTGAACTGCTTCGAGACCTCGCAGCACCGGTCAAGGTAGTTCCAGACGCGCACCGTCTTGTCCAGGCCACACGTGACCAGGATCGGCTTCCGGACGCACACGTCCATGCCGGTGACGTGCATCAGTCCGTTGTCGCTCGGGCGATGGAAGGGCGCCAGCACGTACTCGACATCCTCGCTCTTCATCACGGCACTCGCCGAGTCTTCTCCGCTGCCTCCTGGAAGTATCCCGGACGCCGCGCTGGTCGCGGACATGAGCGTCGAGCTGATGCTGGACGAGATGACGCCGTTTGTGTGGTGCTGGTACGGGAACGTGACCAGCTGGCCGCTCGAGAGCGCCGCCACCACGGAATCCTCGTTCGGGCTCACGCAGATCGTGGTCACATGGCCCGGATGCGAGTCGACTTTGACTCTCCGTTGCAGCACGAGCAGCTCGGCGGCGTTCTTGTCCGCGGTCGACGCTGTCTCCGACGCGACCGCGTACATGTACACGGAGGTGTCTTCGAGTCCGCAGAGAACCCCTTTCGACGTCGACACGATCGCGAACACGCCCCTCCCTTCACCGGGCGATGCCGCCAGGCGAGACACGAACTCGCCACCGTGGAAGAGCAGCAGGTCGCCCGCCGCAGTCCCCGCCACCATATAGTCGTCGCGCTGCTTGATCCACGCGTGGCACAGGAACACATGCGCGTCCATGCGCGGGCTCGGCATCGGCCGGAACGCGTTCTCGAGCACGCGGAAGTACCGGATCAGGTTCGCCCCGGCGACGCAGATCAGCCCCGGGTCCACGTTGCTGAACGAGCAGGATGACACGAGCGCGGTCGCGTGGCTCGGCCCCGCCGCCGAGGCTCCGGTGCCAGTGTTGTCCCCAAGACTCGAGCCAGTGTGCCCAATGGCTCCGCTTGGCCCGCTCGCCCCAAGAGAGAGGAGGCTGGCGCTCGAAGCCGCAGCCATGGACGCGCCGCCAAAGTGTCCGAGCCCGCCCAGCATCGCCGAGCTCGGCGCCGGGTGCAGCGTGACGTGGATCGGGCTCTTGATGTTCGCGACAGCTTTGCCCTTGGACCAGTTCCAGCACGTGAGGATCCAGTCGGGCGCGCCGCCCTGCGTCAGCAGGAGCTGGTTGTCCGCGCTGAACTCCATGCTCACGTACGACCGGCCCTGCGTCTCGGCACTGCTGAGCACCTTGCGCTTCTTGAGCGTCTTGAGATCGAAGATGCTCACGAGCCCGCGGTCGCTCTTCTCGGCGACCGCGATGAAGCGGCGGTTGGACGCGAGCGCGACCGCCGTGATGCCCTCCGTGTTCTCCGTGCCGGTGATGAACTTCTGGCGCTTCTCGTCGAGTGAGTAGACGATCAGGTTGTGGCCCGCCGGGTACGCGATCGCCTGGTCGTCCACGTACACGACATTGCTCGCGACCTCCGCCTTGAGCCCGAAGATGTGGCTGCCGCCGCGAATGGTAGTTGGTTAGTTGACTTCCTGTTTGTGTGGTGCAGTGCATGCACAGGACGCACCGGTGGATCAAGTTGACCGTCGCCATCGCAGCAGCGCACGTGACGACGAGCGGAAGCAGCGGTGGTCAAGCTCCTTGAGGCGAGTGCTAAAGTGAGAGCGGCGGTTCGCGTTGTGGCGCACGCGCCGTAGTACGAGCGCATAGCGACAGGAAGCGCATACACGCGGCGGGCCCAGCGGATGCGGCGCTCCTGCGAGCGTATGCACGCACGCAGAGAGTGGCGTCGCCGCGAGGTGCATGGCTTGGACTATTTTGTGTACACCACACCGAGTTTCAGCAGAAGGCGAAAAAGTCGTCTTTGATGGGACTCGAACCCACAATCTCCGCCTTCGGAGGGCGACGCCTTATCCATTAGGCCACAAAGACTTGACGGAAAGCGAGATCACACCTTTCACTACCGTTACTCCCATACATACATTCTAGTAAACTCGGTCGCTGTTGCTGCTCGAGCATGCATGGAGACACTGCCAAGCTCTTACATGACTGAGCTTGTGCTTGTGCATGTGCTGTCGGCGCCATGTGTGCGAAGGAGCCGCACTGGGTGCAGCATCGGACCACAAACAAACAGCGGAGCACTCCCGTTTACGGTACGAAGTGGACGCGTACCGTAGGCGAGAAATCGGCGGCGATCTCTTGATCACGCCGCCGTGCTGGTCAACCATCCATCCATCCATCCAGCGATCCAGCGATCGGTCTGGTGCGCAGACCGGGATGGTCAGCACCAGCAGCGAAGGAAGCCACCGGCAGGCGGAACAAAGCGCTGGCGCCATCGCTGCCTCATGAACTCAGGTCGTCGCACGCACGCTGCAAGCAAGTTGCTCTGTGTCGATCGTGTTAAATAATCGCCTATTGCTATGATACCGCAGACCTCGTGCGTAGGTGCTGCTGCTGCTGTGCGCAGCGGCGCGCGTGCGCACGTCGCCTCTAGCATACACCCTTCTCGTGCGTCTCTCTAAATAAGCTGCTTCCGGCGTGCGATGCGCACGAGGCTGATGCGCAGCAGCACCATCGCGAGCGCGCGCTGCTGCTTCTTGACGTGGAGCCATTCGCGGTGCAGCGCCGCGAAGTGCAGCATGAGCTTGCGGTGCGCCTCGGCGTGCATCTCCCGGGTCTGCATCATGCGCGTGAGCAGCTGGGTCTCCTCCTCGCGCTCCACGAGCAGCTCCTGGAGCTCGCTCTCGATGTCGAGCTGCGCGGCCGCGCTCGCGGCGCCGGCGCCGTGCTTGAGCACCGCCGCGCGGTCGCGGCGCACCTCCTTGCAGAACGCCTCGATCTCGTCGATGCGCTCGAGGCACTCGTCGATCTCGAGGGAGTACTGGTCCACCTCGTCGACCTCCTTCTCCACGGCCTTCTTCACGCGCAGCATGCGCTGGCGCAGCGACGACGACCGCGAGATGATCGCGCCGACCGCCTTCTCGAGCTCCTGCCGGGAGATCGTGCGCGTGGTCTTGCTGCTGCCTGTTGTTGCGTGCATTCTTCTTGCGTTTGTGTGGTGGCCGAGCTTGATGGCGAGTTGCGACTTGGGCTTGGGCGGCACGGAGCAACTTGGGAAATGGGAACGAGCAGGTTGTTGGTGACGCTGCTGCTCGGAGCTCGGAAGGAAGGAAGCGAGTCGCTCGCTCATCGCTCGCTCGGAGTGCTCGGAGCCGTCTCTCTCTCCTCTCTCGGATCCCATCCCGTCGCTCGCTTGTCCTCATCTCTGCACCCAGAACCATACTGAAAGCAAGAGAGCGGATGGGTGCAACCCGAGCGCACCCACGCGGCGACCTGCGAGTTGCGCTGAGTCCTTCTATTCACGATACGCGCAATTTCGACGACTGCGAGCGAATGCAGTTCATCCACGACCTGCGAAACAGTATATGCTGGTGTAACGCATATTCGCAAGATGCCGACGACAACCCGTTCTGATTTGCGATCTGTTTTCATGATTTCAGGCGCAGTGTTTGTAAAAAAGTCACGGCAAACACGCTCTTGCTTTGCTCTCACCAGCGTGTGTGTGTGCCTTTGACTGACCGGGACCTGAAGAAGAGAGAGAAGAGAGAACGGGCGAGAGAACGATATATAAGACGCCTGCGCTACACACGACGATACCTGTGCTTGTGCTTGTTTCTGGGGGAGCGCCACGTTTTGGTCAAAACCCTCAATCGACTCTCTGTTTTTAACCTCTCCCTCCTTTTTCTAAAAAATATGAAAAAGTAGGTTCGATATTCCCGGTTCTCGCACGTGATTGGCTGTCGAAAGGATGCGCGGGACCTGAAAAATCATTAACCCAGTTTCTAAACTCGAAAAACCAGACTTCATGTCTGAGTGCTCTCGCATGTGCTCCCCTGTTGCTCTCTTGGCATCACGATCTCGGAGCACGAGACTTTGACTCTTTCGCAGGAGGCAAAGACACACTTGTCACGTGCTGCGGTCTGGCGATCCAGTTTGGCCTCGGGTTCCTCGTATCCAGATCCCCGCGATCAGCTCAGCTTTGCGTACTCCAAGTCATTACGTCGCCCCGAGTTGCTGCTGGCAGTGTAGTTTGGGACCTGCTCTGTGCTTGTAGGTCATGCGAGCGAGTGTAGCGAGCTTCTCGAGCAGCACGATCACCTCTGCAAGCAGCAGCACCAGCAGCAGCAGCAACAGAGGGAGAGGGAGAGAGGGAGCGAGCGACTGCACCTAAAGACTGCACCTAAAGCTGCTTAAGACCAGCGGCAGCCGGAGCGAGCGAGCTCCTTTGCCTTCCAGGTGCGCCTTCCGGAGCACCGTGCCTCGCTCGTTCGACTGCGTGCGCTGCGCCTGCGCTGCACCTGCCTGCAACTTGCCTTGGAGGAGGTGCAAGTGTACCTTTGGCAAACTCAGCACCCAAAGGTTCGCTCGCTCGCACGATTGCGGACGCGCAATTGAGGGTGGGAGTCCTCCTCCTCTTTGGATGCTTCCTCTTCGCTACGTTGCCTTTCAACCTTCGCTGCTTGCTTGCTTCACACCTGCGCTTTCGGCTTCAAGGGGATCCATGCTGGACGCAGCGCTCGCGAAGAAGGATGTCGTTTATCACTCGAGCGCTGGACGCAACCGAGCGGGCGACCGAGATGGCCGTGCTGTTGCTCACACAGAGAGCTCATGCTCGCAGCAGAATACAATCAGCATCGCGACACCACAGCGAGAGGGCTCTAAAAAATCTCTTCATCCAAAGTCCCGAGCGGTCGAGTCACCGGAAGCCCTCGCTTGCTCTTGCTTGCTGTGCCGCGCTGCCGCCTTCGCGCGACACGAGCGCTTCACGGATGGTCACCACCGACAGAAACAACAACACACCTGCGGCGCGTCCACGACTGGACAATTAGGAACGTTCGATGACACCTGCGTTCGCTCGCTCGTGATGTACATGTAGTTTGAACGCGGTTGAGGACCCAGATGTGGCTTCGCGCGTCGTCTCGGGGACTCGCGAAGCCACTCGCAAGAAGCACGACCTCGGTGCTCGCACGCTCGGATCCGAGCTCAACTCGTTTGCTGTGATGGCTTCGCTCGCTGGACTTGGCTTCGCACGAGTGTCTCGCACAAAGTGACACTTGACTTTTGTGTGTGGTCGCGTCGATGCGAAGCTTCTTTCCGCGTTCGAGCAGGTCGCGCGCCGCAGTGCGCGCTCATTCGGTGTTAAGGGTCCCGTTGCGCACAAGAACAAACCACATCGCTGGTCAGCCACCACCACCGCTATGGGTGCCACCTTTCGCGTGGATCGATCGCGGCTCGGTCCGCCTGCCCTGCGGCAAGGCAAAGACAAGGATCCGTCGCCATCCGTGAAAACCATACCTGTAACCTGGTTTGGAGGCGTCTCATCGTCTCGAGAATGCTCCACTCTCCGCTTCCAAGCCGCGCGACCATCACCGCAACGCGGTGATGACCCGCAGCACGAAATTGGTGGCGGGCAGGCAAGGAGGACCTTTGGTCTGACTGAGAGCAGCAGCGGCGGCGGCGGCAAACCGCAGTGAAGGACAGTCAGTCTGATCGCCCGCGAGCTTGTGCACACACAACTGTGAAAACGCGGCGAGCGACTGCACGTTGGTTGCGGAATCAACAGGTTGCTGCTGCCATCGGTCTGTGATCTTGTAGAGCAGAGATGCAGAGACTTCCGATCACATGCTCCCGAGTTGCACCAGGTCCTCTCAAGCGCGAAAGCCGGTTGGCTGTGGCACCACAGTATGCAGGCGCAACTTGAGGAAGTCTCTCGGGGCGACGGCCGCAAACCAGCGAGGCATCTCAGGCGCATCCGCCGCCATCTCCTTTCCCCGCTTGCATCTCTTTCTCCTGCGCGATAGCACTTCGCGGGCGACGCTCCGACTCGAAATCCGCGACTAGGAGAACGAAATCGGCGCCAACACATCGCGAAGATCGCCAGCAGGAGACCACGTGCGTTGGTGGAGGAATGTGCCATCGAAGTGGATCGTATCGTATCTGAGGATGGCGACACACACCTGGAAGGCGAAGGTGGAGCTTGCACTCAGATCTGAGACTCCAGGACTCAGACTAGACTTACTATCAGTAACAGATACTATTATTTCATCTCTCCCATGCTTGTCAACAACCTGTCTCCAAGCACCGCCACCACCAGCAGCAGCAGGAGTCATGACGCTGCCACCTGCGCCGCTCGTGACGCTCCGCGGCCACCGCGACAGCGTCAACGCGCTTCTCTGCGAGGACGCCGCCCGCCCGCACGCGCTGGCGTCCGGCAGCGACGACGGATCCGTGCGGCTCTGGGACGTGCGCTCGGCGCGCGTCACGCGCTCCATGAACGTGCGGAAGGCGCTCGGGCTCGACGGTAGCGACGCCGACGTCGACAGCGCGGCCGTGAACGCGCTGGCGTTTAGCGCGACCGGCGACCTACTGCATGCAGCCGCGGGCAACAAGGTGTTGAGCTTCGACCTGCGCCAGGACGCGCTCGTGTTCACGTGCGCGAGCCGCGAGGTGCTGCAGGCGAACGACGACGAGGTGAACGCACTGGCGCGCCACGGCGGCCGCGGCGGCCGCTTCCTCGCGGCGCCCGACGACAGCGGCGACATCCGCGTCTTCGACACGGACGCGCACCGGCTCTTCAAGACGCTGCGCGGCCACCACGCGAACATCTGCAGCGCCGCGCTCTTCCGCCCGCACGCGCCCTGGGACCTCGTCTCCGGCGGACTTGACGGCTTCGTGCTCTTCTGGGACTTCTCGCGTGGCCGCATGAAGTGCAAGATCGACCTGAGCGACGGCGTCAACGCGCTCGGTGAGGAGGAGAGTGAGAGCGAGGACGTGCGCCGCCGGAGAGCGGCGCAGAGCGCCAGCCGCCTGTTCAACCCGCCGCTCGTGCACGCGCTCGCGTTCGCGCCGAACGGCCGATCGTTCGCAGCTGGACTCGGCGACGCGTCTGTCGCGGTCATCGACTTCAACGCCAAGCGCGTCGTGCGCCGCCTCAAGCAGCACCGCGCGGCGGTCTCGCAGGTGCACTTCCCGGCGTTCCGCGCGGACGAGTGGCTGCTCTCGTGCGGCAACGACGCCAAGATCTGCGTCTGGGACTACCAGCGCGCACTCAGCAGCCCCGAGCCGACAGGTGGGGAGGACGCAGAGGATGATGAGGCTGCTGCTGCTGCTGCTGGCGACGAGGTGAATGCGAACCCGGACATCGTCCAGGAGTTCGCGGTGCCGCGCGGGCCAAACGCGATCACTACGAGTCTGCACCAGAACCTCGTGTGGGTGGCGGACGTCTCGCGCGTCATCTCCGCGTACCCGGTGCTCTGAAGCGTGCCGCTGAGCTCCTCCACTGTAGACTTATTAGAGCATCTTCACACACACACACACACCTCGACACGTTCGCCGACCACTCAACATGTTCGTATTGCGCTCTTCCGCCAGTTCGCAGACGCCGCCACCTTCTACACACACTCTGCTCGACGGCTACGTCTTCTTCGGGTTCGCCACGGTGACGACGTGGAACCGTGTGCCGTACGGGAGTCGGTACGGGTTAAAGTCCTGCGAGAAGGGGAGAATGAACACACGCAGGTTAGACACTCGCAGTGTTCTCTCGCTCGCGCGTACAGTACACCAGTACACACCTCCGTGGCTTGGAACGTGTCGATGAAGATGATCTCGCCGCAGATGTACGCGGGCGGCGTCTTGTCTCCTCCCTCGCCGCCGCTCTGCATCGCCGCCTGAAGCGACTCGTTCGCGAGGTAGTAGTGCGGCGCTCCTTCGTTGAACGCCACGTACGGCAGCTTCCCGCCCTTGAGGAAGAAGAGCGCCAAGTGGCTGATGTGGAAGCTGCGGAACGATATTCTCTGGTGCTGCGTCGCGGCGGCGGTGTTGCTACTGATCACGGACTGCACGGACGCGAAGCTGCTGCTCGGCACCTCGTTCCGTGGTGAGCGCGACGTCAGCACCTGCGACAGCGGCAGCTCGTCTTCGATCACAGCCGGAGCGAACCCTGTCGCGTCACTGGACGACCCGGACGAAGACAGCGACGTCACCGTCACGATGTGGTACTGCGTTCCTTCACGGAGCGAGAACGGATTCGAGTCCTGGCGATGCGAACTGTGTGAGTGCGCAGCAAGCAGCCACCGGCATAGTGCAAGGACAATCGTACCGCAGTCGACACGTAGTCCTCGATGAAGACAATGCACCCGAGCACGTACGGCGGGTTCCTGCAGACACCAAACGCATTTCCCCAGTCAGTTCGCCACACACCTACCAGGTATCCAAGAAGCAGGTAGGAACCCCACTCACCGTCCGTCTCGCTTCGACGCAGCGATCGATTCCATCGAGAGGTAGTAGTGAGGGCAGCCTTCGTGAAACGCAATGTAGTCGCCGAACGGCGTCGGCACGAACAGCCCGACACTCCCGCACGAGAAGCTCTTGTAGCAGATGCCGAGCAGCTCCTCGAGACTGTTGTCGTCCGTCACCCACTCGTTGCGCTCGCCCGTCCCCCAGTTTGTCTCCGAGACGATCTCTTCGATCGCAGCAGGCTTGGCGACGCCCTTCGTCTCCAGAGCACTCGCACCGTTCATACCAGCTGCACGCTCCGTTACGCCGTCAGTCTCCACATCGCTCCCCACGGCCTTTGGCGGCGAGGACGCCACGACGCAGTCGTCTTTGTTGCCTGAGGTGGCGACCTGCACCGGCGCAGCGGGAGGCATCGGACGAACCAACGAGTCTGCAGCCCGCGACGCCAGCTTATCCGCTGCTGCTGCTGCACCAGACTTGCCCTTCTTCTCGTGAAGCTTCTCCTCCAGCTCTTCGTTCAGGTTGTGCCCGTCCAGAACCTTCCGTCCCACATCTTCGTACTCGTTGTCCACGATGACGTACTCGTCGCTGAAACCAGCCCAGTCGTCTATCAGCAGCATGCAGAGCGAACAGCATGATGAGCGTTAGCCTGACACTCGAAACAGCGAGTCTTCCTCCGATCGAGACGCAGCCACATCACGCACCATACTCCGGCTGCTTCTCGGCCACCAGCGCCTGCTTGTTCACCGACGTCGAGCTCGCCAGATCCGAGTCTGTCGGCAGCGGTGGCAGCAAGAAGCTCGCGCGGAAGAAGTCCTCGAACGATATTCTTTGGCGCGGGTCGACGCGAAGCAGCGCCTCGAGCAGCTCCTCGCACTCCGGCGACACCGAGATGCTCGACGGCAGGCGGAGGCGACCGTAGCGCTCGTAGTAGCGCTGGATGTTGCGGCGCAGCGCCAGGTGGTTCGTCGCGTGGCAGTTGTCGACGACGAGGAACGGGTGGTCGTTCACCAGCATCTCGTAGAGAATGATGCCGACCGACCACAGGTCCGCCTTCGCATCGTAGCTCTTGTACTCCAACAGCTCCGGCGCCATGTAGAGCGGCGAGCCCACGACGCTCTCCGCCATCGAGTTGGACTGCAGCTCGCGCGCAAAGCCAAAGTCCGCTGCAAGTGGGAGGAAGAAGGAAGCAGGTGAGCAGGTGGTCTCTCTCCCCAGTCGACTGCCATCCGCAGCTCACCGATCTTGAGCTTGGCCGTCGCGAAGTTCTTGGACGACAGCAGCAGGTTCGCGGGCTTGAAGTCGCGGTGCACGACGTTCTGTGAGCGAAGGAACTGGAGTCCGGAGGCTGCAGAGGGGAGCGAGAGAGCAGCAGCACACACAGGTCTCCTGTTTGTCAGCAGTGCGATCTTCGCCACCTCCAGCAGCAGCAGCACGCACCAAGCTGGGACATATAGAGCCGCGCCTGCTCCTCCGAGAGTCCGTTGTTCGCCTTCATGAGCGCCGCGAGGTCCCCTCCGGCGCAATACTCCTGCAGACACCAGAGCCCGCGTCAGCGCGCCGCCCACAGAGGTATTCTCTAATAAGAGACCCACCTGCACGATGAAGATGTGGTGCTGCGACTCCTTCGTGCAGAGCAGGCGCACGATGTGCGGGTGGCCGTTCTCGAACTGCTCCACGGCCACGCGCATGGTCTCGATCTCCTTCTCAATGCTTTGGCGCTCGTGCGGGCGGCGCAGCTTGTCCTTCCCCACGAGCTTCACGGCAACCGCGGCGCCGGACGACAGGTTGATGGCCTTGTGCACCTGGGCATGTCAACGCGTCGGGTCAGCAAAAACGCCCTCATACACACACACACACGCCGTGTACCAGCGAGAGCATGCACTCCGACGCACTGTGCCGTACGAGCCCCGGCCGATGGTCTCCACGAGCCTGCGTGACAGAGTGACGCGGAGAGGGTTAACGTGGAAGTTACGATGGAGATACGTTGCCGGCCTGCAGACGCACCGGAAGACGTTGCCGCAGACCGTGATCGTCTGTCCGTTGCTGCCGCTCATGCTGATCGAGGACGGCACGAGGGTTGTTCTATGGTGATGGTTACACGCACGCAGGCAGGCGGCGGCGTGAGTCGCGGTCCTTCTTCTGCCCGAGCTTCCTTGCTGGAAGGACCCTGTTTTTGTCACTATGAGGGTCTGGGTTTGTACTTTTTTGTGTGGGGTTCTCCTGTTGTCCCAAGGTTTTTTTTTGGATCTGTGAGTCGCTCAGACTCGCGGCCAGAACTAGCGATCTGTGTGTTTGAGTCGCTCAGACTCGCGGCCAGAATTGTGGCGGGGGAAGGCCTAAAATTTTGTTAATAACGTGTTAAGAACTTGGTAAGAACTCGTTAAAAATTGCTCTTAACGAAATTTAAACCTAGTTAATAACTCGTTCATAACACATGAGAGTGTACATCGCACAGATGTCTAGAATTCGCACAAACCTGTTTATCTGAAAATGATAGAGCTTCACTATGGAAATTCTAAATTTCCGCACAGACACAGGTTTGTGCGGAATCTAGACATCTGGGATAGAATTGTAATTTTCAATAAATTTTAGTATGCCTCAAATACGGAAACAGCCTCACAGCTCTGAGAAATTACGAAGATACACACAAGTCTGTGCAAAATCTGAAGTATTGTGAAACTACAAAACTAGCCATCTTGTTCACATTTGAAGTGCACACAGTTTGCAGTACGTCATGGATGCATGGCATCTCTACAAGATTGTCTTCCTCTCTTCGTCTCCAGCTACGCTACGTTCGTCTGTGTTCGCGTTGGTGCCGAGCTCGAGTGCA